>JADRCC010543573.1:0-11706 GCA_019843855.1 Hylomyscus alleni
TGAGCTGTGCGGTGACCAATGGTGAGACAGACTGAGCTGTGCGGTGAAAAACGGTGACCAATGGTGAGACAGACTGAGCTGTGCGGTGAAAAACGGTGAACAATGGTGAGACTTTCTCTGCTTTAAGTGACAGAGAGGGGAAAGCAGGAGAATGAAGATGATATGGAAGTAAACAGTTTCGGAGAGAAAGTTATAAAATAGTAATTGAGAAACAAAAGAATAAATGGGCAAGAAAATAGAACTCAGAATGTAACCAAAAAGATAACGTAGGAAGCCTGTTAGGTATTCGGAGTCATGAAGAAAGAACCATGGGAAAGCACTGAGCCGGGGTGGGCATCCTCAGATGCTAACACAGTGGACCAACCTGGAGCCTGTCCATCCATCTTTCCAGCCTTTTAGGTCTGTCTGGATTAGAACTTGACCCTACTCCTGCACTTGAACCTGATTCAGCCTTTCACCTGAATACACGATCAGAAATTTAGTAAAGCGTGAAATTAATTTCATTTTTTTTCTGACACTGACTATTTTTCTTAGCGATCTATTCTTATTAAAACTGGAACGTGCCATAGTGAAAATATTGCTTTTAATTCTTAACAAACTACTCATTTAAGCAACACAGGAACTATGGAACACTGTACTAAATCTACGCTGTAAACTGCATCGCTGCAGTCACGGCACTTACAATCTTTGAAACCAAGCCATTCTGAACAGCCACGATGGGGTTATGACTTATGGCCCCGCTTAACCACCACTACAAGGGTTTGTTTGCTTGGGGAGGGAGTTAGCCTTGAAAATGTAATACTGAATCCTTATTTCCATATAATATCTTGCATAGTAAGATATTATAAGGCTAATTCACACGCTTGAGCAACCCTACTTCCTCCAAATGGTCCTCCGCAAATGGAAGTCAAATAATACAAACTACTAAAGAGTAAGTGGTTCTCTTGTCTTCTAGGGAAGAAAAATTTAAATGGCCTCACTTTTACTAGGCTCAAATAGCATTTTTTCCATTAGGAGCTCTTTCTTACAAAATAATAAATGTTTCCCTTTCATGTGAAAAGAAACATTGGCTCAAAACAGCCAGTAGGTGTTCCTGTGAGACAAATGCACAAGTGACTAATTAATGTCTCACAAAATACAAAGCAAAACCTAAGAGTGTGTAATTTGTGACATGCTCAAATAAAGAAGCAAGCACACTTCACAAGAGCTCAATACTTCTTAAATATAACACACACATCCTAATTATTGTAATTGCAAGCTCTGGCTATAGATACAAAAACTCAAATTTATTTCGAGATCTTAGAAAACAATAGTTTGCATATTATAAGATGGTACTATCTGGTTACAGTTAGGGGGAAATTACAAGATGGTACTATCTGGTTACAGTTAAGGGGAAATTACCTACTAGTCTTCCACAATTTCTATATTGGTATATCGATAAATCAGAATTTTCCAGAATATCACTGGGAACCCTTTAATAATTTCTACAAACTTCTAGGACCATAAAATCACGGAGAAAGATTATAAGTGATAATTTATGATATAATAAATGGGTTGGGCATTTAGTCGGGCGATATGATGCTCATTTACTGTGTTCAGGGTCCTGGGGTCACCCCACAGCTCGGGGAAAAATTTCTCAGCTATTAAAAACAATGAATTTATGAAATTCTCAGGGAAATGGATGGATCTGGAGAATATCATCCTGAGTGAGGTAACCCAATCACAAAAGAACACACATGGTATGCACTCTCTGATAAGTGGTTATTAGACCAGAAGTTCGGAATACACAAAGTACAACCTACAAACCTTAAGAAATTCAAGAAAAAGGAAGATATTTCATTCCTTCTTGAAAGGGGGGAACAGAATACCCATGCAAGGAGTTGCAGAGACTAACTATGGAGTAGAGACTGAAGGAAGGGCACTCTAGTCTGATATAGCTGTTTTCTGAGAGGCTCTGACAGTACCTGACTAATACAGAGGTAGAGGCTCACAGCCATCCATTGAACTGAGTGCAGGGTCCCCAATGAAGGAGTTAGAGAGGGAACCAATGGAGTTGAAGGGTTTGCAGCCTCTTGGGACGAACAACAATATGGACTGACCAATGCCCTCAGAGCTCCCAGGGACTCAACAACCAACCAAGGACTCTACATGGTGGGACTGATTGTTCTGGCAGCATGTGTATAGTAGAGGATTGTAAAGTCGGTCATCAATGGGAGGAGAGGCCCTTGGCCCTGTGAAGGTTCTGTGGCCCAGTGTAGGGGAATGACAGGGCTGATAAGTGGGAGAGGGTGGGATGGCAGGCATGGGGAGGGGGAAGGCAACAGGGGTTTGTTCTTGTTGTTTTTGTTTGTTCATTAAAAAGAAAAAATAAATTAAAAAAAGCTCTTAAAACCAGTAAAAAAAATTTCTAGAAATATTCAGTTATCAGTTTACTTTATTTTGGGTGTTTTAGGATCATAATGGTTCTAGCTTTTGCCTTTCATTATTAATTAAAATATTATATTTTCAAACTATTACAAGACTGTTTTAAAGGCAAACCACATGCAGAGAAACATTTTAATTAATTTGAGAGTGTATATTATAGTTCTCTTCAGCAAACATAAAACAAAAATAGTTTATCTTTTCCAACAAAAATTATACAATTTAATTTTATAGTTTAAAATTTTACTCTTTAAATTTTTTGAGTAATAAGACATTTACAACACTTCTCCCTTTTCTTCATCCCAAATCCTCCAACTGAGACAAGGCCCTACTGTACGCTAGCCTGGAACTCGTTATTACTTTTAGGCAGACTTTGTCCTCAGGAGCTTCTTGTTTTCTCTCCAAGCACTGGAGTTACTAGCAGGTACCTCCTTGCTGGGATTCAGGGAATCATTCTTGTGATACTTACCCTAGATCCCAGTTCTCCAAAGGCTCCAATTGGCCCTTCTTCTCCCTTAGAAATAAATCAGAACAAATCATGGCCTAAAATAGTGTTTAAAAACAGAAAACTCTATGCATTGCATTTATTCTGAAATCTGAAGCTGGTTGAGGGATACAACAAAAGTTCTACTATAACTCAAATGCAACTCTGTTCTTGGCAGATGAAAATCAGCACACACATTTATGGTATATTTAACAATCACTTATAGGGAATGAGCTCCAGGCCCAATTGTTACTTCATTCATTCTTTCATTCTCTTCCCCCTCCTCCTTCATCCTCCTGCTCCATCTTTTAAGATTGAGTCTCTTCTGTAGCCCAGGCTTGCCTCAGACTTGTGATCATCCTGCCTCAGCTTTGCAAGGGATGGGATTATAGGTGGTGCTGGCATACCTGGCTAAAGGCCCGAGTTTGTCAATTTTAGTCAATTTTAGTTTTATCTGGGACTCCAGACACCAAAAGCACACCTGATCCGATCTGAATGTAGCTTTCAGAGCTCACTAGATCTTACTCAAACGATCCTTACTGTCAAACAGTATATTCTTCACTAATTTTTAGTCAAATTAGGTATAATGTCACAAAATGTAAAACTCTGGTATGTTTTTGCAAAGGTCAAGACTGAATGGTGGAAAGAGAACAGAGATGAAACATAATCAAAGAAAACCAGCTCTAACATTATTTTCCAAGAAGAAATGAAAAGCAAGTATGCTCCATTTACAAATGTGTTAATATGTGTTTATTTTCTCACCTTTAGGTGAATGGTTTGATATTAGTATTTGTTACCACTCTCGACTGTATGTATAGACCCCCTCAGCATCACATGCATTATATATTTGATAAACAGACATTTTGTTCAATTGACAAGTCAATTAAATATAATTTAGTCACAAATATAAAATAGTCGTAAGTAGTGAACATGATAAGTACAGCTAAGTTCTGTTCTGTTTTCAGATTCTTCAACACTTCATTGGCGACTACTGAAATACATCACCAAAGAGCTCAGGACTCTGTAAAATGATTCCAAATTCCACCCATAAGTGCCAATATAAATAACTTGAAATCCTTTACAGAGAAAAATCGTTCACACTAAGGAAATTCTTTTCATTAAGCAAAACATTGAAGTGTCACAAAAATAAAAAAGGAAATTCCAACTAAAACATTGCTGACTGGACATGAATTTCCTCCATACCTGAGTTCCTTTGAGACCTGGAGGCCCAGGGGGTCCTCTGCTTCCAAGATGCCCCTATAGAAGCAATGCAAATATAAAAGATGGAAATTATACACTGATATATTTTTTATCATCCAGTAGTACCACAAAGGTGGGAATACTGCCGCATACTATTTTTCATTAAGCAATATCAAAGTGAGATGAGATTGAAGCAGAGCGAAACCACAAAATATCTAGAAGATGCTAAGTTTTGAGCAATTTTTTGTTATTTTTCAACTTCCTGACATCTTTTAGGACAATTCTTTTTATTTAAAGCAATTGGCACAACTGTTGTCATTGTGATAGTAAACAACTACATAAGGTATTCCAGGAGTCTTTGGAGACATCAGTAGAGTGTAGCATTTGTTATTCATATAAATGGCCCTTCAACTCCATCACACATGTTACTAAAATGAGAAGGGTAATTTGCAGAAGAAATGAACCTTATCACCAGGACTTTTAAAGACTATTAAATTCTTCTGCTAACAATAAAGCATTTTAAAAAGTGATTGCTAGCTGGATGAAAACTTGTTCAAAATAACTGTGCAAATGATCATCCAACCCCATCCAACACCCATTCAGCATGGTATTTTGTTAGTGGTCTTGTTGGAAGTGCGCCAAGTCTCACAGGAGTTCCATGTGCAGCCCTCCTAAGTTTATTTCACATGATTGTTACAATGTTTCTGTCACAATTAAAAGGTTTTTTTTTTTTTAAATATCTGTTTCAACTGTAACAAATAACCCCATGACACTGAAGAGTGAGTGTGCCCTGAGGACTTCAGTGAGAAGTCACACAGCATCTTTCTCTAGCTCTTCTTCTTTCCTGGCTATGCTTTAGTTCGAGGAAATTTGAGACAGGAATATTATCTCTCGAGAAACTGTAGCACTCGAGCTAGGAAGATGACTTTTAATGGGCTTTCCCTGTTTCTGAAAGGAAAAGATGCATTAGGGAATGGAAATGAAAATACACTATTTTATTTAGTCCAACACATTGATACGTTTATGACAAAATCACTTTAATTTCCCCCAAGGAAACATTTGTTTCCACTCTTGACCTCAAGGTTTGAGGTTAAATGTCTCCAACCCTGAATATAATGGTAGATGTGCAAGAGAGACTGGATTTTGTCAACTTATTCAACATCCTTGGAGACAGTTTGTGGTTTGAGGTTAAATGTCTGCAACCCTGAATATAATGGAAGATGTGCAAGAGAGACTGGATTTTGTCAAGTTATTCAACATCCCTAGAGACAGTGATTGGTTTAGCAGTGAGCAAAGGACACACCTTCCCTCTCCCAATTTCCAACTTCAGTGAAACTATGGAGTAAACAGAAGAGCCAGTTAAGATGCCCAGATAAAGTAAAAGACACCATGTGTCAGTTAGAACATTAATATTGTTGAAATGCCAAGGGTACAGAAGCAGACCAGCACATTCAATGCTTCATTGTAAAACTCCAGAGCTGTCTTTTGTAGAAACATGAAAAGAGCCTAAAACTCATACAGAACCACAAATGATCCCAACTGGAAAGAAGCATGAAGCTGGAGTTGTCATGTTTGATGACCTTAAAACATATCACACAAAGATGATAAACTCACCAACGTGCAAGCTGCCACAAGAACATACAACGTTTAAGCCAATAGGACAGGAAATCCAAAAATAATCCTATCAAAGTCTCCTTGGTAAGGACTCTACACGAGAAAAGGGAAATCTCTTCAACAGCTCAGGGTGAAACTGAGCCCCCCTTGTAATCCCTTACTTCAACAGGCTAAAATGAAGTAGACTTGAATATGCGATCTCAAACCATAGTCATATTGAAGAAAATATAAGGAAATGTCAAAATGCTGCTGGTGCCAGTGTCATCAAAGCACAAACAATGAAAGTACAAATAAGAAAGCAAGATGATTTCACACCTTGCTTGCCCACCAAGGATATGAGCAATACAGTCAAAGGGCAGCCTGCAGAGCGGGAGAAAATGTCTGCAAGCCACATACCCGATGTTGCATTGAAATCAAAATGTACTCCTACAGCTCATCTCAAAGCTCCGCTAAAATTTGGGCAAATGATTCAGGATATACATTCAAAAGAATTGTAAACAGACTCTCAGAGAGCTGCATGTCTATCTGATGACATTATTTACAATAGCCAAGAGTCTGGTTACTCTCTCATCTGCTGATGAGCAAGTAGAAAAAATGTGTTATATACAAATGATGTAACTTTTAGCTTTAAAAAGAAGGAACTGTTGTCACGGGCTTAAAGACATTATGCTAATGCAATTAGCCAGTCACAACATAGCAAATTCTGCAGTACTCTACTTAAATAAGGTATATAAAGTACCCCAAATCAGAGAAGCTCATAGTAAATTGGCCTTTCCTGGAACTGAAATAATAAAGGGATGCTTTTTAGTGGGCACTTTAAACAAGCAAGATGAAAAAGTTCTGGAGATCTGCCGTACAACAACAAATATACATATTTTAAGTATTACAATACTACACACTGATGAAGCTGTTAGGAATACACACTACATTTCCAGTTTTGTATAAATGAACATGCTTGCATGTGTGTGTATGTGCACGCACGCGTGTGTGTGCACACACACACAAGCACACACACACGCATAAGCACACACACACGCATAAGCACACACACGCATACACACGCACACACACGAGCACACACACAAGCGCGCACACACAAGTGCACACACACAAGCACACACATACACACAAGCACACACACACGCATAAGCACACACACACACAAGCGCATGCACACAAGCGCGTGCACACACACAGCACACACGCACACACGCGTGCACACACATGCGCACATGCGCACACACATCACTTTTCTACAAGTTTGTTGGGATTGTGGTTGATATGCTTCAATTTTATATTTTTACATTTAATATCTGTCACAATTTTCTTCATAACCTCCTGGAGTAGGACAGACCTCTTTCTGTTTTCTACTCTGTGCTTTTACTGTAACTATTTCATAGGATCTCCACTTGACTAAATCTAACCTATTCAACTCAAATCCCAATTCATCTGTGAATCTCCAAGAAACATGGCCACCCTGACTAGCTCCTCCTCTAAAACTCCTAACTATGCACTTATCCCCAGCTGCTTTTAACCTTTCCCACGAGGAAGACATGTGTCTAAAAGATTATAAATTCCTAGTACAGAGAAGACTATGTCTTAATCTCGTTTTCTAGTTTCTGCTTTATATGTTACAAGCAATAAGTCAGAAAAATTTACCCACTATACAAACTCAATAAACATTTCTCAGCTGACTAAACACTGCCTAGAGAACAGAACTGTTAATTCAATAAGTATGCATACAAAATCTTGACTTAGTGGGTGGGAAGTCATCTAGAAGAATGATCGAGGGTCATGCATCTTTTTCTTGCTAAGTTGGCTTCCCCCTATACAGATATACATATGACATGCTGATGCGTTAGTCAAGGCAAGAACTATTTCAGTGTATTATACAACAAAATCTCACAGATACCAGGCTTCCTCTGTAAGTGTATTGGGACTGTAATACAACACACAGTGACAGCTGGTTTCAGCATTCTCAGTTCCATAGCCAAATCAACAACACAAGCTGGTGGAGCAACCAATACAGTATCCCTCTGTTTACTGGAGAGCAGAGAATATTTATTGGGTCCTCGTACTTTCTCCAGCGACCAGCAGAGGATGTGGTTTTGCTGATGTTATGGTTTTCTTAAAAGCAGATTGCCAAATTGAGTGTCTCTCAGGAAGGCTTACTTAAGAATGTTTATAGCTGTATACAAATACATACACACAGAGAGAGAACTCCACAGTCAGTTGAACCATAAATGACACACGTTTGCAATCCTGTTTTGAGGTTTTCAGTCAACTGGCAGAAAATGAACAGAAGATGAAAGGCTTCTGCAGAGCTTTTGCCTGGAAAGAATCCTCCTTTGTACTGAACACAGGGAAAGCATTTCTTTTTAAATACAGTGTGCATGGTTTTCTTTTTAAAAATATATATTTATCTTTATTTCATGTGTCTAGGTGCTTGCCTACATGTATGTATTCAGATCATGTGTGTATCTGGTTCCCACCAAAGGCACACGAGTGTGTGTGTCATGTCCCCTAGAACTGGACTTATAGATGTTTGTGAACCACCATGTGGGTGCTGGGAACAAAACCTGAATCCTCTGCAAGACGAGCAAGTGCTTGTCCCACTGAGCCATCTCTCCAGTCCTTCCATGGTATTCTTGGTGATTATGCCAATACAGCTTTAATAATTTACATTTTTTCCACTTCCTAAACAAGACATATCATAAAAATAAGGTTTAATGTGTCTAGGATATAGTATACATTGATGAGGAATCATATCATACACATGGCATAAGTATGGCTGGCTTCCTTTTTCATGCCTAGAAACAATTTCAAGGCAAACGAGAAAGACAAAGTGTATAGACAAAATCATCTTTCCCAATCTCAAAACACAAAGTCGTAGTCTTCTCACTGTTACATTCTCTAATTCTTTTGATAAAATAATGTCTCCTAAAAGTTGTTTTAAACTCCAGGCATGTAATAAGATGAATTAGTTGACATTATTGGTGTTAATGTATCCATAAGTTCCTATATTGAATAAGTACTTTTAGAACAATATACTCCAAGAAGCAATTATGATCTGTTGTCAGTTCAACTGCTGGTATTTGTTAAATTATCTGGCTTTCAGGCCTTTTACTCAATTTATTAAAAAAGGTGTGTGTGTGTGTGTGTGCATGTGTGTATCTATGCATGTGCACACACGCACACACGCGCACACACACACACACACATACGCGCGCACACACACACACACACACACACACACACACACGTACATGTATGCTAAAGTCACTCGTGTAGAAACCAGAAGATAGGCCATGGCAATCTATCTGTTCTGTCTTTTCACTGTGTGGGTTTGAATATGTGACTGACCTAGAGTCTTCAGGCTTGGTAGCAGGTGCTTTACCTACTGAGTCAACCCGAAGGCCCATCCATCCACTTTTAACATTACTTTAAAAATTAATTACTATTTTATTTATGAGCCTGCTTACCTGTATGCGCACCATTTGCACACAGCTTTCAAAGGAGATAAAAAGGGGGCATCAAATCCTCTGACACTGTTACCAGTGGGTATAAGCCACCCAAAGTGTGTGCTGGGGATTGAACCTGGGTTTTCTGCAAGAGCATCAGGTGCTCTTACCTGCTGAGCCATCTCTCCAGCCTTCACTCTAAACATTTCAGTTGTAATACTAAAAGAATGACCTAGAAGAGACTTCTTAAGATCACCATTACAACCATATTAAAAAGTTGAGCTAACTTTAGGGTTTTTCTCTTCCACCACACTGAAATGCAATATGGATCTCCAACAAGCATAGAACATATCCTTGCACGTCAAAGTCAATGATTGTTTCCTGATTTCCAAAGACCAAATCTGTTGCTCACTTTTATAGGTTCTCCCAGAGCACTATCAATTCTTTTCAGCAACTTCTGTATTTACTGTATATGGTGTGTGTGTGCCTACATGATTTTATTTGCATCATGTGTGTGCAGGAGCCCACAGAAGTCAGAAGAGGGTGTAGATTTCCTGAGCTGAAGCTACAGGGCATCATGAGGTGCCATGTAGGATCAGGGAACTGAACCTGGGCTCTCTTCAAAAGCAGTAATCTCTCTTAACCACTGACCTATTTCTCCAGCCCCTATCATCCTTTTATACTGTACTTAGAGTTTGTCATAACTATGCTTCTTGTCAAATTATAACAGCATCCACAAGAGACTAGCACTCCTTACACAATGATTATAATTTTACCCTTGGCACCTGACATAACACGGAAGAGCAATTCGATGTAGATTGAATGAATGAACTACTGAGTGAATGAATAAAAGAGACAAAGATGCTTATGTTCAAGTTCCTAAGCAGGTGAAGGCTGCAGTAGACTAGACCAGAGACTTTGTAATACCATTCTCTATGTGGTATGTCTTTCTTGCTTTTGTGTTTCTACATTTTGTCTTAGTTTACTGATGGCTGTTATTTTTTATATGACAAAATAAGTATCTTGTCATATTCATTCAGATTTGCAAATTCTCCCAAGTTCTCTATATTTTTCCATTAAAGTTCAATACATTGATTAAATCAAAGTCTCTGTTTTACCTTTTCTCTCTCTCCTGTCACATTCCTTATCCAGTTATCAAGTTGCTGTATTTTTTTTTTTATATATCTTCAAAGTTACTTTTACCCATAGCTAGTTAATACATCACCCAGACAGTGAACCTCAAGCTCCTATTGTGAAATTCCTAGCATATTATTCTGGTCACTGTAATATATTTAAAATAAATTTATCTCTTTTCTCAAAGATCTTGTGGTCTAGCAGAGAGGCAGACATGCATAAAAACAGATACAATATATGATGATAATTGTTTAATAGGGGTTTTTCAGGGACACAAGGGAGGGGAAATAAATTAGATGCAAAGGAAACTTGGCCAGTATTGTGTGTGATGCCCAGACACTGGCACTGAAGTGCGGGAACGAAGGTTACATCCTGATCAAAGAACTGCATCCAGGAAGCTGGGAGGTTTGAACAGGCACAGCGTGGTTTGTTAATCTATGGAGTCTGGCTAGAGCTAATCCTTTAAAAAGCGATGGTGAGCATGAGTGTGTGCTGCAGAGTCAGGAGATGGTTAGGGCTCAGAGGGCCATGTGTTCAAAATAACGACGTGCACATCTTCACAGAGATGCACTGCCGAGCTCGTAAGGACCCAAGCCCAAGTACGGCAGCCTGAGACGTACATTCTCCACAGGTTTATTTTCCTTTGGCATCCTCACTGCGGGGCTGAATCAAAGCCAGACTGGAGGCAGGGAGAGTAACTGGAGGTCTCATACACTAATCCCGGATGAAAAATCGAAGAGGGCCTAAGCTACAACATTGGCAGTGAAAACGGTTTCAAAAAAAGAAAAGGGGAAATTTTGAGTCAAGAGAAACGGTAAGGGGTTATAATTGATGGCACAAGGTTGCTCAGGACTCGGAGAGGGTTTGATGGGAAGCACATGTGGGCCATGTACATGCGGAGGCATACTTCGCATCCGTGGAAACGAAGTGACACCTGACTTCCCAGAGGGGCGGCAGTCGGTGGCAGGTGAACTTGCCAAGTAAAACACAGGATGCACGGATACGTTTAAACTTCAGATCAGTCGTGAGTGACATTTACTTTCAATACTTTCCAAATACCTACGGCTCCATTCCCTCACAAGTTTCCCTTTCCTGAGTGTCACAGAGCCCACTTCTCCGCTTCCCAGCTGCTCCTCGGTCACTGTGTTGGTCCAAGTGTTACCTTTCTGACAACCGTGCATCCCTTCCCTGTGCCTAATCATCATCATCATCATGAGATGGGTTTCCATGCTTGCTTACATCGGACATTTCTTTGGGGCATGGGGATGTGGCAAGAGGCTGGGATGTCTGGAAAGGGAGCCCAGGTGTTCCCGTTGTCTGTTACACCTGGCTTTTTCTGTGGCTGTTGAGATCTGAATTCTAATCCTCACGCTGTGCATCAGATTTTTTTTT
>JADRCC010543576.1:0-10053 GCA_019843855.1 Hylomyscus alleni
TCTCTGTGTGATGTAGGGTGGATGAAGATTTTTCCTCATTCTGTAGGCTGCCATTTTGTCCTGTTGACTATGTCCTTTGTGTTACAGAAGCTTTTCAGTTTCATGATGTCCCATGGATTAACTGTTGATCATAGTGCCTGGGCTAGGGAGTGCTTTGTTCCAATAGTTGTCTCCTCTAACAATGCATTAAAGGCTATTTCCCACTTCCTCTTCTACTAGATTAATTGTATCTAGTTTTATGGATCTTTGATCCACTTGGATTTGAGTTTTGTGCAGGGTGATAAATAAGGATCTGTTTGCATTCATCTACATGTAGGCGTTCATT
Organism: Hylomyscus alleni; assembly: GCA_019843855.1. NCBI lineage: Eukaryota > Metazoa > Chordata > Mammalia > Rodentia > Muridae > Hylomyscus > Hylomyscus alleni. The sequence continues at coordinate 326 of JADRCC010543576.1, forward strand.
TTGATCAACTTCATTTGTTAAAAATGCTTTCATTGGACAGTGGTGGTGCACACCTTTAATCCCAGCACTTGGGAGGCAGAGGCAGGTGGATTTCTGAGTTCAAGGCCAGCCTGGTCTACAGAGTGAGTTCCAGGACAGCCAGGGCTACAGAGAAACCCTGTCTCGAAAAAAAAAAAAAAAAAAGATTTCATTTCTCCCTTTTAGAGTTTTGTCTTGTTTGTCAAAAATCAAGTGTCAGCAGGTATGTAGATTTATTTCTGGGTCTTCAATTTGATTCTGTTGATCAGCTTATCTGTTTCTATACCAATAATATGGAGTTTTTAATCACTATAGCTCTGTAGTATGGCTTGAAATCAGGGATAGTGATATCTCTAGAAGTTTTTTTATTGTACTAAATTATTTTAGCTGTCCTATATTTTGTTTATTTGTTTGTTTGTTTTTTCATATGAAGTTGAGAATTTCTCTCTCAAGGTCTAAAAGGAATTGTTTTGGAATTTTAATGAGACTTGCATTGAATACATAGATTGGTAAAAATAGCCATTTTTACTATGTTAATCCTGCTGATTGATGAACATGAAACATCTTTCCATTTTCTGATATGTTCAGTTTTTTTCTTCAGGGACTTGATTCTTGAAATACAGGTCATTCATTTGCTTGGTTAGAGTTACACCAAGATATTTTATATTGTTTATGGCTATTAAAAGGGGTGTTGTTTCTCCGATTTCTTTCTCAGTCTATTTATCATTTGTATAAAAGAGGGCTACTGATTTCTTTGCATTAATTTTGTATCTAGCCACTTTCCTGAAGATGTTTTTCAGCTATAGGAGTTCTCTGGTAGAATTTTTGGAGTCACTTGTGTATGCCATCATATCATCTCTGAATAGCAATACTTTGATTTATTCTCTTTTCAATTTATATCTCCTTGATTACATTTATTTGTCTTATTGCTCTAGCTAAAAGTTGAAGTATGGGGCTGGAGAGATGGCTCAGCGGCTAAGAGCACTGACTGTTCTTCCAGAGGTCCTGAGTTCAAATCACAGCAACCACATGGTGGCTCACAACCATCTGTAATGAGATCTGATGCCCTCTTCTGGTGTATCTGAAGACAGTTACAGTTTACTGACATATAATAATAAATAAATCTTTAAAAAAAAAGTTGAGGTACTATATTGACTAGATATGGAGAGAGTGGGCACCCTTGTCTTGTCCCTGATTTTAGTGGAATTGTTTAAGTTTCTCTTCATTTAATTTGTTGTTAGCTATTGGCTTGCTATATACTACTTTTATCATGTTTAGGTATACATCTTGAATCCTCAATGTCTCCAAGACTTTTAACATGAAGTGAGATATTGGATTTTGCCAAAGTCTTTTTGAGGATCTGATGAGATGATCATATGTTGTAGAGTTTTTTGTTGTTTGTTTTGTTTTGTTTTGTTTGTATATTAGATTACATTGGTGGGTTTTCATATATCAAACCATCTCTGTATCCCTGGGATGATCATGATCCCTAGTTGATCATGATGAATCATGTTTTGGATGTGTTCTTGGAATCAGTTTACAAGTTTTTAATTGAGTGTTTTTGCATCAGTGTTCTTAACAGATATTGGTCTGAAATTATCTTATTTTGTTTAGTGGTTTAGGTATAAGGATGACTGTGGCCTCAAGAATGAGATTGGTAGTGTTCCTTCTGTTTCTATTTTGTATAATAGTTTGAAATGGATCATTCCAACTTCTTTATGCAGGCACTTAAAACTATGAAAATTACACTCAGCACTGCTTTCATTGTGTCCCATAAGTTTGGATATGTTTTGCCTGCAATTTCAATGAATTCTACTGAATTCATTCAATTCTACCAATTGAATTCTATTGGTATTAGCTCTTCTTTGAAAGTCAGGTAGAATTCTGCACTAAAACAATCTGACCCTGGGAATTCTTTTGGTTGGTAGTCTCTTAATGTCTGCTTCCATTTCCATAGGAGTTGCAAGACTATATAACTCATTAACCTGATCTTGACTTAACTTTGGTAAGTGGTATCTATCTAGATGATTATCTGCTTCATTTAGATTTTCCAATTTTGTGGAACATAGGTTTTCAAGTAAGACCTCATTAGGTCTTGACTAAATTTCCTCAGTTTCTGTTGTTATATACACCTTTTCATTTCTGATTTTGTTAATTTGGATATTGTCTTTCTGCCTTTTAATTAGTTTTGCTAAGTGTTTGTCTATGCTGTTGATTTTTTTCAAAGAACCGGTTCTTAGTTTTGTTGACTCTTTATATTGTTCTCCTTCATTCTAATTTCTTAATTTGAGACATAATTTTTATTATTAACTGTTCATTAATCCTCTTGTATGTATTTGCTTCTTTGTGTTCTAGAGTTTTTCGATGTACTGTTGGGTTGATAGTGTGAGATCTCTTCAACTTCTTAAAACTATGAAATTTCCTCTTAGCACTGCATTTTTGTTTTCTGTAAGTTTGGGTATGGTTGCATTTATTTTCATTGAATTCTAGAAAGTCTAGAAATGCGTGTGTGTGTGCATGCGTGTGCATGTGTGTGTGTGTGTGTGTGTGTGTGTGTGTGTGTTTGAATCTCTTCTTTTGGTCTTGCTTTTGTGAAAATTATTTATTTCTTGAGTTTTCTTGGGTCTACTTATACTCCTTGTCTTGGAATTTTCCTTCTAGTGTCCTCTGTAGGGCTAAATTAGTAGAAAGAGATTGCTTAAGTTTGATTTTGTCACAGAATATCTTTTTTCCCCATCTATGGTGATTTAAAGTATTTGTTGAGTATAGTAGCCTGGGCCAATATCTACGGGCTTTTAGTGTCTGCAGGACATCTACCCAAGTCTTCTGCTGTCCTGAGTCTCTGTTGAAAAGTCAAGTGTAAGAGATACATCTGCCATCATATGTTACTTGGCCTTTTTTCCCTTGCAAATTTTAATATTCTTTCTTTGTTTTATACATTCAGTGTTTCAATTATTATGTGGCAGTAGGATTTTATTTTCTGGTCCAATCTATTTGGTATTCTTCAAGCTCCTTATACATTTATAGGCATCTTTTTCTTTAGGTTAGAAAATATTTCCTCTATGATTTTGAAGATATTTTTGGGCTTTTGAGCTGGGAATCTTTTCTTCCTTCTTTTAATATTATTCTTAATTTTGGTTTTTTCATAGTGACTCAAATTTCCTTGATGTTTTGTGTTAGACACTTTTTAGATTTAGCAATTTCTTTGACCAAGGTATCAATTTTTCTATCATATCTTCTAAATCTGAGATTTTCTCTTCCATTTCTTATATTCTCTTGGTGATGCTTGTATCTGTAGTTTCTGTCCTCTTTCCTAGGTTTTCTATATCAAGTATTACCTCAGTTTGGTCTGTGTTTTATTTATTGCTTCTGTTTCCATTTTTAGGTCTTGAATAGTTTTATTCATTTCTTTCATCTGTTTAATTTTATTTTCCTATACTTTTAAACTTTATTCCTTTCTTCTTTAGAGGCCTCTACCTGCTTGTATTTTCTTGTATTTCTTTAAGGGGTTTGTTCATTTCCCTTTGAAAGCCTCTAACATCTTGATAAAATTAGAATTAAGGTCATTTTCTTGTGATTCAGGTAAGTTATGATATTGGGGAGCGGTGCTGTAGTAGGATAGCAGAGTTCTGGTGGTCCATATTTCCCTGCCTTTTGTTGATTGCATTTTTTATCTGGCCTTCAGCCATCTGGTTGTTACTGGTGTTCCAAGCCAAGTAGTTCCTGATGACAGCAGGACTCTGTGACTGCAGGTAGAGCTGTTATTGCCTTATTGCAGTAGGCCTCTGGGATTATAGGTAGAGCTGGTTGTCCTGGCTGGTAGCAGACTTTCAGGGATGTAGGCAGAGCTGATAGTCCCTGATGGCTTCAGTCCTCTGCCCTGGGTGGCAGCAAGCCTCCAGGGATTCAGGCAGAGTTGGTGGTCCCTGATGGCTGCAGGCCTCTGGGATTTCAGGTAAAGTGTCAACCAGAAGATGGAGAATTGAGGGAGTATTGCAGACCCCAAGGCTGATGGGCTTGCTTGGTACCCAATAGGAAGGCACAATATCAGCATTCTTACAGTCTTGGGAAACAGATAAAGCTGTAGTCATTTTGATTTTCTAGCAAATAAATCCTAGAGCTGGACTCCTGCATCACTTTCCTTGAGCAATTCTTTGCAGGTGTTTTAATTTAAATAGTTGGTTGATGAAATGAGTTTCCTGTTTAAACTGTAAAGCCTTCAAGAAGTCGTTGTGCTTTTAAAGTAGGGATTAAAACAAAATCATGGAGCTACTACTCATTACACAGAATATGTGTGCATTCCAATATCCAGTCAACATAATAAATGTCTTTGGGATGATGGATATTGGCATAGCAAATTCGAGCCAGTATCTGCATGGATACCATAAAGGCTCTTTAGCTTGCACCTTCCCACTGTCTAGCCTATTGCCCCTTTACTCAGATCCTCTTCTTCTCCTTTAGTTGTTTCATCTTTGCAGTGACTGAAAAATTCATGTCGCAAACAAAGCTAAAATTGATTTCTTGGTACCATCTTTGCTTTATTAAGCTGATATCCAGATGCTGTTGGTATATCTGAAGTATTTGCAGGATATATTTGCTATGATTGACATTAAAAATTAAAATTCTTGTCTATGACTTGTACCAGTTTATGTTTATCTACCTGAGTAATCCAAATAGAAATTTTTAGAAAAACAAATCTACCAGGAAGTTATAAAACTAAGTGACTTTCAACTAGCCATTTCAATAAAGCATTTAAATCCCACTGTTGCCGAAGTGACTCTTCTATGCTATGATGATGCTTTTTAGCTTTCCTGCCTGTTCTCATTTGCACTCTGTGAGCATCAGTGTGATCACTTCAATCCTAAATCATTCAATCTTTATATACTGACTGAAATTGTCAATATCTTCCTACAGCATGTGGAAACTCCCAACACCCTTTAAGGATAATTAGAATGACATGCTATTCATGAAGCTCTTATTGCTTACCTCCTTCCCTTCAGTTATTGCTCAGGATCGATTATTTCATACAAAGAATAAATCTACTTAGGAATCTTAAGTTTAAGTTGAATAATTTTTTTGGTGTGCTAATCTCTCCTGGACTCACATTCTCCTACCATAAAAAATGTAAGCAGTTGTGATATTCAGAACTTTGTTATTCAATATGCAGCAAATCTCTATAACTTAGTAACTTGAGATAAATCTATAGTCTCAGGATCTACCTTAAATGTTATAAAGCAGAGCATAATAATTAATGCTTAATAATTAGACATGTATTGTAAAGGTAAAACTTGTAGTTCTAAATATCAGTATTCTAAATATTACACTAAAATGCTTTCCTTTTTATTGGATATCTTCCTTATTTATATTTCAAATGTTATCCCCTTTCCCGGTTCCCATCCTTCCCAAAACACCTTGTCCAAGTCTGCCCTCCTCCTGCTTCTGTATTCACCCACCTACCCACCCACCCACTCCCACCCCCATACCCTTGTATTCCCCTACACTAGGGCATCAAGCCTACACAGGACCAAGGGCCTCTCCTCCCACTGATGCCTGACAAGGCCATCCTCTGCTACATATGTGGCTCGAGCCATAGGTCCCTCTAGGTGTGCTTCTTGGTTGGTAGTTTAGTCCCTGAGAGTTCTGGGGGTCTGGTTGGTTGATATTGTTGTTCTTCCTACGGGGTTGCAAATACCTTCAGATCCTTTAGTCCTTCCCCTAACTCCTCCATTGGGGACCCTGTTGCTCAGTCCAATGGTTGGTTGCAAGCATCCGTCTCTGTATTCGTCAGGCTCAGACAGAGCCTCTCAGGAGACAGCTATATTAGACTCCTGTCAGTAAGCACTTGTTGGCATCCACAATAAGTCTGGCTTTGGTGGCTATATATGGGATGTATCCCTAGGTAGGGCAGTCTGTGGTTGGCCCTTCCTTCTGTCTCTGTTCCACACTTTATCTCTGTATTTGCTCCTGTGAGTATTTTGTTTTCATTGATTAAGGCAGCAATGACAGGCAACTTTTCAGAGTCTGAACAAGTTCATATATCAGACACCACTTGTCATTTTAAACATCACTCATTTATGAAAATAAATTTATGTTTATCATTGTGTTTATGAGCCTCAGAGTTGAATTCCTTATTGGTGTACTTTCATTTTTATTAATAGAACAGTTGAATCTTTGAGGTATAGTCAATGACCCTGCATGTGGGGACCTTTGTGTGTGTGTGTGTGTGTTTGTGTGTATGTGTGTGTGGTGTGTGTGTGTGTGACAGAGAGACAGACAGACAGAGAGAGAGAGAGATGATTGTGGAAGTCAGAGGTTGACAACAGGTATCTTCGTTAAAAATTATATACATTATTTTTCTGTAGCAGGGTCATTGACTATACCTGGAACTCACCAATAGTCAGTTAGGCTAAACTGACTAACCAGCAAGCTCCCAGTATCTATCTCTCTGATACATCTAGTCCTTAGATTATGACATGTACTATAGGATTCTCTTTCTTTATGTAGATGCTAGGGATAAAACCCAGGTTGCCACACTTGCATGAGAAGTACTTTGCTGACTGAGCCATCTTTCCAATCTCTAAACATTCTGATTAATAAACTCCAATTTTGCTTCCAAAATCAGATAATATTGGAGTTAATTTTTTCCTAATATTATTTTCTACTCAAAGATTCAACTGTTAACTCTTCTTGTGGAAGAGTTTGGTGAAGGACTGAGGAATCCAGATTGAATAGGGACTCCACAAGAAGACCAACAGTGTCAACTAACTTGAACCCTTGGGGGCTCCCAGAGACTTAAAAACCAATCAAAGAGCATAGAAGGCTGGATCTAGGCTTTATGGATATAAGTAGTAGATGTACACCTTGGTCTTTGTGCAAGTTTCCCAAAGAATAGAGCTGGTGCTACCCTGACTATGTTGTTTGTCTTGGATCCTGTTCCCCTAACTTGGCTGCCTTGCCTGGCCTCAGTGGGAGAGGATGAGCCTAGTCCTGCAGTGATTTGAAGTACCAGGGAAGTTTGGTATCCAGGTTAGGACTGCCCCCTTCTCAGAGGGAAGACTACAGGGAAATGGGGTAAAAGTCCTTGGAAGGGAGGACTGGGAGGAGGGGACTAAAATCAGGATGCAAAAATAAATTAATTAATTAAATAAATTAGTGGAAAGAAAGAAAAAGAAAGAGCTATGCAGCTACAGAATGTAACATGAGTTTGACTGTGGGCGTTGTTAAAGTTTAATCAGAATCTATGTCAATAGTGAGATAGAGAGTTTTCAAGAAAAAAAAAATCACCAAATGAAAATGTAATCCAGACATCCAGTAAACCATGGATTCTTTAGTTATTAGAGGAAAAACACATTATACTTTGTGAAGAAATGATTATATGTTCAACTTAAATGGCTCACACACTAAGGGCCCGTTAAGGACAGGAATATTGATATTAACCAGAAGAAATTAAAATCTTGAGAAAGTGATCGTGGATGTGGGAAAAAAGGGAGCAGAAAGCATTACTGCCCTATAAGATCAACCTATCCATCTTTTTTAGGTTCCACCATTGGACCAGGCTGATGTTTGGGTAGACCAGCAAGTAAATTAGTTCATTTACACATAAGGAATGTTCTAAATAAAAATACATTAAGAATATTAGTGTCTGAGAGGCTTTTTCTTGTATAACTGAATATCCACTAGAAGTAATTATGAGTGTTGAAGGATTTGTTTCAGATTACATGTTGAGGGCATATGGTTCATCATGAGGAAGAAGGTAGCTGAGCACATTACATGTCCCATCAGGAAGCAGAGGGAGAAGAATACTGCTACTTAGCCAACTCTCTCTCTCTCTCTCTCTCTCTCTCTCTCTCTCTCTCTCTCTCTCTCTCTCTCAATCTGGAACCATTGCTCATAGGATGATATCCCTATATTCAAAGTGGTTCTCTCCTCAAGCTTTTCTGTAAACATCTTCATAGATACATCAAGATCGTGTTTCCATGGTGATTCAAAACCTGGTCAAGATGACAAGGAGGACTTAAAAAACACATAGGAATATGCAAGATAAAATAATCACAGGAATATGAATATGAAAATAGGTAAAATAAGAACTAGTTAATACATCTCAATGGGTTCTTCTTGGGGTATAAGTTTGCTTTGTTGAATAATGAGTGAATAAACCAGAAATTAAATTTTAACAAATTAAATCTTAATATATTTAGTTCTGATATGATTTTATCTAATACAAGGAAGCTCAAAATGGCATGATTTATTGCCTAAAGTAAAATTGTTTACCTCAGGGGACACTGTGACATAGTCTAAGAATTATGGTAAACCTTTAATGTGTGAAGAGAAAAGCAATTCTCACTGATTTCCCTCTGCCTCCACACATTCCTTAGGGCATGTCTGCCCACCCCTGTCTCCATGTAATACATAAAATAAATTCAATAATTTTAAAGAGTCCTGACCAGAATAACCTGAGGAGGACAAAAAGAATTCTACTATGGATGTTAAAAAAAACTTCGTTCAATGGGAATTTGAAACAAATAATATCACTATCCCAGATATCAAACTATGGAAATGAACACTACAACATTTTAGAAGATTGGTATACTAATCCTAAGATTAACAGCAAACACTCGAAGATCTACTTTCACTATAGGGTGCTTGAGAATTTTGAGGCTGGCAAATCATGAGAATTTAAGGGTGAATCTAATCTAGGCTTAATTTAGATATATAAATTTGGGGGGAACTAAAGGAGATATTGTTTACGTTTTCAATATCTATATCTGTAACCATCTATCGCTGTCTCTGTCTTCTCCCTGTCTCTCTCACACATGCACAAACATGCCTGCATGTGCAAGCGTGTGTGCACGCGTGCACACACACAGACATATATCCCTATACACACACTGTCATTTTAACTTTGTTACATTAACCCTTGTACAGCTTTCAAAATATAAACACCATCTTTTATATAATAGTTGTGACTTACTGCTAGAATAACACAGAAGTGGAGAATGATTTCAGCTCACACTCTGCCACAACATCCTGCCTCATGTATAACATTGTACATTGTGTGTGTGTGTGTGTGTGTGTGTGTGTGTGTGTGTATATATATATTATGTTAGTTCATAAATAAGAATTCTGTAATCCAATCTATTCTTGTCCAAGAGATTTGCTAACATAGTCAATGTCTGAAAGTGTACTTTGGATTTCTGGTAGAATATAATATTATTAACATCAATGTCAGTTATTTTTAAGTTTGATCTAGTATTTTAAATGATATTGAAAAGATTTTTTCCCACTTTAATTTATTATATCATCATAATTTTCACTATCACCATCAAGTTAAAGGTCTAAAATGTGATATTACATGAATTCCAAGTTAAATATCTATGACCTCGCTGAAACTTTATCAACAAAGTTTCTAAGCCTTAGATATGTGGCAATACAAATGGATAAAGCAGGTGAACTTCTCAGCAGAACTCGCAATGAATTTGGTATTTATAAACAGAAAAGAATAACTTGCTGCTAATCTCACTGTTATGTAGTACAGATTTCCAAGGGTAATGCAAACATGATTTTACCAGAGATTAGAAGAAAATCCTCTTTTAGCTATTCAAATCTCATAAATTATATTCGTACTTATGCTTTCTATCTCTTCAGGAAATAGGAGCTTATTCTAATTTTTGTCCTTAAGCTAGTTGGTAGGAAGAACTGAATTTACTTAT
>JADRCC010543581.1:0-11558 GCA_019843855.1 Hylomyscus alleni
AGTGATGAGTTCCAGGACAGCCAGTGCTACTCAGAGAAATCCTGCCTCAAAAAACCATAAGAGAGAGAGACAGAGACAGAGAGACAGAGAGATGGAGAGAGAGAACTTAAGGATTAGAAAAATTTTAGGATTAGAGAATGTGTTTAACATATGCCACAGTTCTCTATATTACATTATGTTTTTATAATATATTTTCAAATCACAGGCATTACAAAAATATATATTTTTATCTCAATACCTATTCAAACCTTCTTAACTGTATTTCCTGTCTCCAGAATGGTTACTGTTAACTGGTCGCATCCATCTGTAAGGATGACTTCCTCTAAGGCCCCATTTCCAATCAGTGAATTTTCCATCTCAGTGCTTCTTACAACTTCCCATTTCTTCCCATTTTCATCCCTGCTCTTATGTCCTCTAAATCAGATTCCTTCAGCAGAGTTGTAATTGGTCTCTAGGTTTCGAATACTTCTCCTTATTTCTGATCCTGCTCACTACTGACAGATTAATCTTCCTAGAAGTTCTAAATCTCACTGTTTTCCATGAAATCTCTCTGTCAAAATTTTTAAATAGGAGGAAAGATGCAAATTTAAATGAGTTGTTTGCTTGGGGAGCAGATTGGGGATCAATAAGATTTTTGTATTTATTTTAATATCTTATGTTATTGTATAATGATTTAATAATTAATCATCTAATAATTGTCATCGATAATTAGTATGATAAAATTAATTACAGTTAAAGTACCTGTATAACATAATTTCAACATTTTGTGTACTACTTATTCCACTATCCCATAAGTTAAAATTTCTACCTTTTCTACTTTGTCTCTAATTTCGTATTAAAATTATACTCCTGTATTACTTTAAACCTAAATTCCAATCTTATAACTTCATGATTGTGTAAACAATAAGTAATTATATTTTGTACAAAATCTTGCTTCTTATGAGAACAAATGAGTTTTCCCTCACAATGTTTTCCACTGAACTATCTGCTTGACTTTTTCCCACTCATATTAAACAAAATCATATTCTTAAGCACAAGACTCTTTTCCTTCGCAGTAAAGAAAACAGTAGTTTAGAAATACAAAATAATCCTTGAAGAGATATTTATGTCTCCTTTAGGCCAACAATGTAATGTTCTGCAGTTAATATTTTGTGAGATAATTTTTCCTTTGCTTCAAAATTAAAACCAAAAACAGAAATGTAGTATCCATTGGAAAGAACCTCCACTGTTGCACTGTCTGAATCTAGGACGGAGAGCTTAGTTTGAATGTGATATATTGTAGGGCAGTGGTCTGTTCAGGTAACTTAGGCTCAATCAAGTATTTGGCATGGAGCTCTGGAGCCTCTGTGGGCAGTTTTCTGCTTGCAGGGGGCAGAAAGAGCTCGGCCATAACTCCTGAGTCTTTGGTTCCGGTTTCAGTCTCAACCCTCACAACTGACCCTGCAGGAGATGTGTCCTCTATCAGGAAGTCAATGCCCCAAGCTCCCAGCATTCTAGCTCCCAGCATTCCAGCTGGGCCCTATCCCCAGTCATCTGACCACAGCACAGCCAGACATGCCATGCCCCATACAATATAAGGGGCAGTTTGTTCCCTCCTCTCTCTCTTGCTCTTTGTCTCTTCTCTTGCTCTTGCCCTCTTTCCTCTCTTGCCTTCCTCCTCCTCTCTCTTGCTCTTTGTTCTTCTCGTTTTCTTCTCGTTTTCTTCCTTTCCTTTCTCTCTCTCTTTCTTTTCTCCTCTCCTTCCTCTCCTTTCTCTCTACTTGACCAGCCTATTTTCTCCTTCCTACAATTAAATATCTCATTCATCCATTGCCTCCTTTTTTTTTGTTTTTTTTTGTTTTGTTTTGTTTTTTTGTTTTGTTTTGTTTTTCGAGACAGGGTTTCTCTGTATAGCCCTGGCTGTCCTGGAACTCACTTTGTACACCAGGCTGGCCTCGAACTCAGAAATCCGCCTGCCTCTGCCTCCCAAGTGCTAGGATTAAAGGTGTGCGCCACCACTGCCCGACTCATTGCCTCCTTTTTAACTAATGTGAACCCTGCCCACAGGCCCTCAGCAGCAGGGTGGGGGAGCTCCAGACCTCAGCCCAGGCCCTGCCATTTGGTACAATATATTCATTAAGCTTCTCACTAGTTGGATATAAGCATGACTCATTTTTCTGATCCGGGTAAATTACTGGGTGCCACTGCCAGTACTAGCTCTTAAACTCGAGTTCAAGATACAGAAACTATGAGCAGCTATGTCCCTTTGTTCAGTTTCATCTCTATGTGCAACACTGAGAGGTCAACATTTGCTTGAATTCCTATCATTGTACAGCCTGCATAAGAAAAATTCATGAGCAACACCATTAATGATTTTTTAATGAAAGAGTAAATTGCTGTGTCACAGAGTACATGAAATGAGCCAGCTTAACCACCGACTAAGCAAAACAGAAATAAAAATCTTGTAAACACATACATAATTTGGACATCATTCCTCTTTTCCCTTCCCTGCAAATGACAAAATGAAACTAGATCAAAGAAAACAAATGAATATATCCAGCTTCTTGGGCAGATTAACTGATATTTTTACTACGTGTTTGATCCAAGTTTCACTTCAGTAAGCAATTCAGGCAAAGATCTGATTACTCTATTTATCATTTTATGGTCTTTACAAAAGCTGAAAATTACACTCTCTCTAAATCTTATATTAGCTGGCAGTAAGCACAGAAATGATGGCCAAGAGTTTACTTACATAATGCTGGTAAATTGCCAAAACATACGCAACAGCTCCTCTGGCCTCTGATTTCCATCATAGCAGATGACACCAGAGAGAGGTAGAGATGCAGTTTCCACTTCAGTTTCCAGCTGTGGCTTTTGTCAGTTTCCCCAGTAAACTACAGTCATCTACAACTACAGCAATCATTTACCAGCAGAGTCCCTATGTGCAAGGTATGTGCTCAACCTGAGAAGTGGAGATTTCAGCACAGTGGGTGGAACACTAGTGATTAAGTAAGGTTATCATTAAAATGTTTTAAAAGATAGAGGAGAGGGGAAATCAAGGAAGGAATTATTTTATTTTTTTTTAAATTAGACACAATAAATGATGCATATACAAAATAAGATAGAAAAACTTTATTTTTCTCTTTCTGTCCATATTGACATTGTACTCAAGTGAAAAAAAATCTAAAAGGCAAGCCCCTTTTTACTCTGTTTATTATAGCTTGATCTCTTAAACATATACTTGAAACAATATATTTTTAAATTCTGCCTTTGCTTTTTTATTCCAAATCAAGTGCTACTACCAGCCCCAGCTATTGTTTCTCTTTGTTACAAGAAGTACCTACATCAATCACAAACTTATGATACTATTTGTTTATATTATCAATTTCCATATGTTGACTTCATCCATATAAGTCTGTAATCAGAATGCTTACAAATCCATGATGGTTCCTGTTGTCAATGTGCTCTAAAATCACTTGGGAGTTGGATCTCTGGGTGTGCCTGAGGGGTGATGTCTTGATTATGTTAAATAATGTGGTAAGACCCATCTTGACTCTAGACTGATATGGTCCTTAAGTAGGGATATTGGTCTGTATAAAAAGAAAAGCAAGATGATAACAACCAGCATTCACTGCTTTTCTTCACTGTGCAATGTATTTAGGTGCTGCAAGCTCTTGCAGATTTGACTCCACTGTCACAATGGCCTGTACCTTGAACTGTGAGTGAGAATAAACCTTTTCTCCTTCAAGTTGTCTTTTTATTCTTATCACAGCAATAGTTAGAGAAACCAAGACAACTCCTATACATATGTCTTTGTGGTTCCAGTGGTTATCTCCAAAGACTTGTTTACTGTAATAGTGATTGGCTCACTTTCTTGTCTTCAGCATCCTGGTCCTACGTGATTCAGGTTAAGACATCTTTCAAGACCTCTCTAACAGTGTCATCTTCCACATCTCTCATTAGTTGTTTTTTTTTTTTTTTACCATCATTTTCTCTCTAGAATGACAGAACTAGCTTTTAAATTATATTTAAGGATAGGAACACACATCTTTCTGGAAATGGGAGGCCAGTAGTAAGGAGACAGATCTATGGAGGAAAACAACACAATACTACGGACACATATCTGTGGAGGGAGGCTGCATCTCATTCTGCATTGAGAAGGTTGGTGTGTTTGCAACACCTTGAAGGAGAGGGACCTGAAGTGGAATGACCCTTTGACATAGTTTCATCACCCATTTGGTTTCAATCCAAATCCACTTGTAAGGCATCAAACTGTTATTCCAAATATCATTTTAAAGTCACATCCTGAAAACCTGATCATTACCCAGAACGTAATACATTAACATGTGTTAATCAAATGAGTAAATCTGTAATTTTGAGTCTTCTAATGCATGGTGCCTTGTCATGCTGCTGAGTACTTTGAGATGAAGGACATCAGGGGCACTTCAGATGACTCCCAAATGGCCTGCTTTTTATTGTCTCATGCCTATAGACACCAGGATTCCTCTCTTCCAGTGTGTATTATGACACAAAGCACATAGTGGATGAGGAAAAGTCCACAAAACTACAACCCTACAAAAAGAACTATTGGCAGCTGAGGAAACATAGGGGAAGGCATGATCTTCCTCAAGAAAAAAAAACATCAACTGGTTGTCCAGTGTCTAACAGTATATACAAGTACTAAGACCAAACATTATGCAGACTGGACAAATAATACTTGGGAATGAACATGTGTGTATATAGATGAATGTGATAATAAGGAGTGAAAGAAGAGACCATTAATTTGGAGAAAAGCAAAGAGGGGTATATGGGAGGGTTCTCAGGAGAGAAAGGGAAAGGGAAAATAATGTAGTTATTCTTTAATCCAAAAATAAAATAAAGGAGTTAGAAATACTTTCTATCCTCCCTTGATACTTTCTGAGTATGATCTAGCCATTAAAAAAACAATCTCAAACTACCCTGTCAAACGACCCTACTGCAAAAAAAAATCTCTTTCCTCATATTCAAGAAGAAAGAAGATTCTACACAAAGACCTCAGGAAGAATGTGAATAAAAAGCCTTTGTTGGGTTTCCCTTTCGGTCTCTTGTCGTCTAGACCTGTACTCTGTCTGATCACATTTCTAAAATGGCATCTATTGTTCATCAAAGATAAGCAGAACAATTATTATCTCTTTCCTGGATCTTCAAGTCTTCACTTCTGAATGTTCTCATATCACGTCAAACATGGGTGAAATATGTTATTTATGCTTTTCTTTAACCATGGACTATGCAGTGGGAAGGCTTCACACTTTGATGGCCCCAATGCCATCCCACATCCTTATACAAACCAATATCTATGTGTTACCTACATCTAAATGTACATAAATCTGAAGACTAGTCTCTCTCAGATATTCTTTAGTCTTTCCAATGTTCACATAACCAGAAACCAATCACAGGACTCTTTAAAATTTCTTTTGCTTGAACTGAGAAAATTATTGACAATATTTTGGTTTGCTATGTAATACTGAATTTTCAACATGTTAGGATAGTAGGTATTTTGTTTTGTTAGAAATTTTGGTCTCATGGGCAAAATAAGAGTTAACAAATCAAATTTAAATCTATGTTGGCTGAAAAGCATGTATAGAATTTATCACAATGTTTAAAATAGTTTGTTTCTAAAGAGCTTTGATGATTTTAAAGAAAGAAATAAACTTCATGCATCAACAAGGATATGAAATCTATCAACTGTTAGTCTGGTTGAAATACAACTCCATTTGCCCCATGTATGCATATGTAGCCTCTGAAATCTCAGGATTACAAATTTCCAGATGCTAGAACTACCTCGAGATTAAGCTCTGAGCCCAGTTAATTAAAGTCACAGTGACTTAACTGCCGTCCCTTCTTTTCTATACTCTGTAAGCCTGTGCTCTATTCTAGCAGTACTTTCCTACTCAAATTCTAGAGAAAAACTTTTTTTTTATTTCAACTGTCAGTATAGACAGAGGGCTACGATTAAGATGCGTGCCACATATACATCTATAGTGCTTTTAAGTACCTTTAACAACCCCATTTCAAACCCTAATTGCTTTTCATCTGTACTGCATCAAAAATCTTCTGTCAAAACCTGACCCCTGTCTCCTTTTCTCTTACTCCAATTGATCAAATTTGGCTCAGTCCAACTGAAGCATATCAATTTTTAAGAGCTGATGGGAACACACTTACTAGAATGCATCTGCCTGGATACAGTGCTTCTATGGTGACACTACCAACCACTCTGGCCTGAGCCCATCTCAGGAAATTCATTTCTAGTGAGAGCATCGGAAAAAATACTTCTCATGTTCTAGCTGCAATTTCTAACTTATTTAAATCACATTTTTTTTAAAAAAAAATCCTCTGTTTATCAGCTGATAGTCATAAAATTCACATATCACCTCATCGCCATCTCTTATATGATTCATCCATCAACTATCCTTACTGCTCATTTTGTGTTTTATATAATTCTATATATGCTTTTTCAACATGCATAACAGTGGTTACAGATGAATTAAATGTTGTTAATCCAAGACTTCGACTGGCTACTGTCTGCTGCTGCTTAGTGACTTAATTATGTTAGACAAACTAAATTGTTTCAAATGAACCTTCACAAAGGTCCTTAATAAAATAAAGCAGTGATTTTATTTTGTGTTATCTGCTTTCTGCCAGAAGGCTCTCTTGGGGTTTCTGCAGTTTGCCTTTCTCTCCTATTAGCTAGCAAGCACAATCTACTGAGCTGTGAACCTTGCAGGAGCTTACTCTGAAAATATTTCTTTCTTTGACAGGCACTGTGGTAAGATTTGGAGCTGCTGTGTAAGCAGCAAGATTTAGTGGTTTTTCTCTTAAGGGAGCTGGTTACAGAAGTGACTTAGAATGCCAGGGGAAAGAAAGACGAACTTTCATATTGATAGTGTGTGGAGGGTATAACTTTATATACAATTCTGAGTTGAGTGGATATTTGAAATAGAGAGGCAGTTTTCACAGTAGAATTTAAAATGTCAGCAAATTCATAGAGGGTCTGCCTTAGACAGCAGGCAGTAAAAGGTATTAAATTTTAAAATAGGAGGTTCCATTATTTCTTCAGTTGGCTCTGTGCACAGCAGAAGTTGAGCAACAAGGGGAGATCTTGGTCTGTTATCTCTAAGATCGCCCATATTAGACATGATTTCCTCAGAATGAGGCCCCTCACCCTGGGCCTGTGATGAGAGGTTGGGGTGCATAATACAGTTCTCATGCTGCCCACAGCAGTGCTGACAAGCAGGTCAAATAAATGAAAACGATAACAGGATAATACAGTTACTACACTTCTGAGCAAGCTATGCCCTGTGTAGCAGCTAGAGTGGAGGCCTTTGTGGAAAGGGGTCAGACAAAAGGGGCTCTCTGTGGGAAGAGCTGTGTGGGACAGAGGAAGCTTTCCCGACTTCTTGTTGCTATTCTTAGCGTTCCCTCAGCATGAAGCCTGAGCTCAGCAGAACTGGTCTATTGTAGAGAATTATTTCTTTCTCCTCCTGTGCACATTCCCACAAGAAAACACCAGCGCACTAACACTGTATAGAATTCTGGTATTTCAAAATTGTTCCATCTCCAAAATTCTTCTTGCTTATCAAATACCAAACCGCAGTGGGGCTTCTTGGCGTTTTAGTCCTTTTGTTTTGTGAGAGCACAATGATGCTGACACAACAGAAGTGGAGGAGGAGAAGCAGCATTTCAGTTACCGTTATTGGAAGGCTTTATCTTTGCAACACATACCTTAGCTTCTCACTGGTAGGTAGCTATTAAAAATATGTCTCTAGCTCTGTCCTGACAGATTTTACATGGACAGAATCAGAAAACATAAAGAATGCATGTTAAATATAAATCATGAAAAACTGATTAAGAGTTGACATGGTGGTGCATGGGCTAAGGCTCTTGCTACATAGGCCCAATGACGTTAAACAAGTAAAGTCTGAAGAAAAGAATGGTGTCTACAAAGTTATCCTCTGGCCTCCACACAGATGCCGTAGCACACACTGACACACAAACATTACACACAGAGATCACACAAACAGATACACACAAACACATACGTACAAAGCTCACACACACACACACACACACACACACACACACACGTTTTAATCATCCAAATAAGCAGTTGTATTATACTCTTCATTAGAAAAAAGAAAGCACAATGCAGACACGCCTTATTCCACATAAATAAAGTAGAACACAGAAAATAAACAGTGTCTTTCCAGCAAGCTTGGAGAACTATTAACAAAGAACTCTCAGGAATCTAAACCTTAATAGCACTCAGTGGAGGTCTAGGAGGAATTTGTAATTAGGCCCTTGGGGAAACATAAGAAAGAAACATAAAGCTGAAGAGGTATAAATAAAAGAATGTTTTAAAACATATACTTTGGATAGTAATGGACCTAGTTTCATTTTTAAAATATGAACCCTCTAAAAGCCATGTATGGTGCAGAATCTTTGAATGGCCAACCTAAAATGCAATGATTTTGTAGGAAAACAAACAACAACAAAAATAAGTCTCAGAACGACCTCAGGACCAGGACTGACAAGGAGTCTACAGCAGCCATCTGGAACAATTTGTACGCATTTATGTTACAATAGACGATGAATCAATCATATTCCTTAGACTTTGAGCAAAGTTCTTAGCAAGCATTTGACATTAGGAATCTATATATTTTTGGTTCTCTGGGTTTTCCCAGACAGATAAATACAAAAAGTCTTTAAGTCACAAAACGGCCATCTCTTTTACTTCTTTCAAGAAACTTGTCATCTGCCTCCTTTCTAGTTATTTTCATTCTCTGGTACCCTTTTTTTTTTTTAAAAAAAAATCCTTTACCAAATTTCCCAGGAAAGATGATTAGAAAAGTCAACAAGGGAGGGGATGGTATAAATAGATCATCTTGTTAACACAATACTTTTTAAAACTAATTAAATTTACTTTTAACGATATTACATGTTCGTAGCACTTGCACCCCCACCCTCACCCATCTCTCTACTATCCCTTTCTACACCCTGTCTTCCTAAAAGTCTCTTCTTTGCATCCGTGGTTACTTGTGTTATTTCGTGACGTTGAGTTTAACCAGAGCCAACAGTATGAACATGGGCTTGGAGATCTCTGTTGGAGCCGGGTTGACTCAGCAGTATGTACAAAACTGTAGTCAATATTTTCTCTTCTCCAAGAAATAAGTAGCCAGTAGTTCAATA
The DNA here is from genome assembly GCA_019843855.1 of Hylomyscus alleni. Lineage (NCBI taxonomy): Eukaryota > Metazoa > Chordata > Mammalia > Rodentia > Muridae > Hylomyscus > Hylomyscus alleni. Next base: position 9,205 of record JADRCC010543581.1, read on the forward strand.
ACAAGGCTAAGTAGGAATTCCATTAATTCAATATATTTTGGAGATTATAATTTTTCAAGTACTTTCCCCTATGTGAATGGCATAAGACCAGTCAATAGACTTGACAGCCATTGCATCTAACTACAGTAGTTATGCAATTCTTAGGCCGGACTAAAAGATTACTCATTAACATATATTCTTCTTTGTTTATTTGGGGTCTATTATTTGTTTATTCATTTTATTTATTTTGTTGTTGTTGTTTTTCTATCAATCAAGAGGACCCTAAACTTACTCAGGTCAACAATAAAATAAGTAAGTCTTTAGTATTTTGCCAATGTTTTGTTAGCATATGTGTATCTTTTGGGGATGAGAATCAATAAAGACAAAATCAAAATCAAATAATTTTTTTGTCCTTACTTATTTTTTATTGGTATCAATAAAGATTTTCTTTATATTTCCACCTGTGTTTAAGAGGCATATTTTGGCTATATAGAGTTCCTCTGTTAAAGTTTTTATTAATTTATTTATTCACTTTACATCCCAATATCAACCCCTGTCTCCTCCCAGGACTCCCTCACATGGAGAGTCACATGGAGAATTGGGGGAGGCCCCAATTCTTTCCTCCCTTCTCCTCTGAAAAGGGGGTGATGCTGTATCATGCCTCCACCCTCCGTACCTTACCTCCCCACCATCCTCCTATCCCTACACCTCTTCTCCCATCTCCTGGCATCTCAAATCACTGCAAGACTAGGTGCATCCTCTCCCACCAAGGCCACACAACACAGCCTCGTTAGGGAGATGAGATCCACAGGCAGGCAATAGATTCAGGGACAGCCCCTGCTCTAGTTATTGGGGACCCACATGAAGATCAAGCTGCACATCTACATATACACAGGGGACCTAGGTATGCTCTTTTGTTGGTTGGAGCTCCCAAGGTACCAGATTAGTTGACACTAGCAGTCTTCCTGTGGAGTTCCTGTCCTCTTTGGGTCCCACGGTCCTTCCAGGAACTCACGTGGAAGATTCTTGATGAATGGCGCCAATTCTTTAATTGACTACAAACACTACCATAATGCAGATGTCAGGGGAAAAAGCTGTATTTCAATTCTAAGAATATGGGGAAATATACTATATTTGTGTATATTAATATCAGCTAGTCTAAAATATAATTTACTAAATATTTCTCCATAAAAAATAGCTTAAAGTAAAGGTAATTTTAATTACTTCTCAGCTCTAGCTTGCTAATAATATATATATTGTGGAGACCTAGAAAATATTACCTTACCACCTCAGTGACCATAAAATCGTACATACTTCCTACACACATACATATAGACACTACTCCCCAACACACACACACACACATACACACACACACAAACACACACACACAGGCACATGCATGCACGCACGCACACATGCATATATAGCAAAACAGGTTCTTATAGCAAAAAGCTTATAATTTTATCTCAAGGCTTAGTGAAAATTATAGATGAATTAAAACCTAGGAAAAGAAAGCCAACAATTCCTACTGATTATATCTTTTAACTCTTAATTTTCTGTAATGTGAGGCCTATTAATGATGCTGAAAATTAATCTTCTGGCGTATGTATCTTTTCCAAAAGGTTTTAAAGTAATACCTGGAAAATTTTCTAAATCAATGTTCTTACTAATTAAAGATATAAATGTCATAAAGATGAGCTTTACCAAAAATAAGTTATAAACACAATGAGCCTCTGATCAAAATCTTAGCAATGATTTTGTGAGAATTACTGTGACTTGAAACATGCATGCAAGGAATAGGTAGGTCACAGCAATCCTGAAGAAAATATTTAAGGATCGCGGTGGTAAAAAAAAAAAAAAAAATTAAGAATCAAAATGTGAGTACTGGTACCAAAAGAAACAAATGTATTGAGAAACAAAACAGAGCTAAGAAATGAGCCCATGCATTCTATGTACCTACCATTCATGAGATAAAATTATCTGAGCAGGTGCATCATGGTCTGGTCAATAGATACAAGTATGCAACTGGCTCAGTTACTAGCCAATTAGGTAGTAGTTACGTCAGGCACTGCTATGAACAGTTTACTCCTTTCATTTAGTTTCCACAATGACTTAGAATGTGAAATGACTCATTTCAATTAATAGAAAAGCGATGCCACAGAAGTAAGTCACCATGAGACAATATACCACTAATAGATGGCAGGGTCGCCATACGTGTGTGAAAAGAGATTAACGAAATCCCTACCTAATGCCATAAAGACAAATAATGTATTTAAAAGATAAAAACTTTATGAGGTCAGTGAGCTGACTCTCTAAGTGAGAGTCACTTAGAGAGTCTCTCTAAAGAGCTCTTTTTCCAACAAGCCAGACAA
>JADRCC010543594.1:0-11180 GCA_019843855.1 Hylomyscus alleni
GAGAGAGAGAGAGAGAGAGAGAGAGAGAGAGAGAGAGAGAGAGAGAGCGAGCAGGGGAATCACCATCAAGACAGGAATGAAAGAGAAGGTGCCAGGCAAGATTAAGATGGCTGAGAAGTAGCATAAGGTCAGTAATGCCAGGTTAGAATAACTCAGAATCTGCCGAGGTCCAGTGCTGGAAGCTTTTAAATAAATATAAAGGTCTCCATGCCATTACTCAGAGCAAGGGTGGGCTTAGAAAAAAATCCCTAACTTTTACAGGAGCAAAGTGAAAGTAACTCAGAAAGGCAATTTCATCTTGTTAAACACAAACAAACAAACAACAATGACAAAAAGCAAAAACAAATGTACTGTTCCCTAATCCAAAAGAAAGTTAGCAAGTGTCTGGACAGGAAGCTCATTTGATTTTTATTCTAGCATAGGTAATCAACTGCTAGGGTCTGACACCACATTCTTTCATGACTGGCTCATTTTAAAAGAATCAGAACAAAGAAAATGAAGGGAGGAGGGAGCTAGCTGGTCATCAAGTCTGAGGATGCAGTTTTATCAGATGAAGAAGGTAGGTCAGTTAAAGATCCAGTATAGCTCCAGATGACTGAATAAAGATATTCCTGTATGCACCCGTTTGGAAAAAGAGGAGATTTGGTGGATATTTATACCAATCTCCTTTTCTTCCAGTAGACTTTGGGAGACAACCCTTCCTCAGTAAGATGGGATCCCCATTGCTCACAGTGGTAACATCTCATTAACAGGTGATTGGACATTTTCCTTCTCTAATTCCCTTTCTTGTTGAGAGAGAGAGAGAGGAGGGAGGGAGAGAAGGAGGGAGGGAACGGAAGCAAAGCAAAGCAATTTGTTTTTTTAATTTATGTGTGTGCACAAATGGCCATGGATGTCAGAAGATTGTGTTGGATTCTGGAGCTGGTGTTATGAATAGCCTAGTGTGTTTACTGAGATCTGGACTCCAGTCTTCATGATAGAGCAACAAGTGAAGGACACCACTAACCCAAAACTCTTGCCTTTTTGAGACTTCTCCTAAACAAGCTGTTGTGCCAACTCATTGTCTTGGGTTCAACAGGTATGTTTTCCATGGCCAGGAAAGCTCCCTTTGCTGCCTTGCTATTGATAGCTTGATTTGAATTTCAAAAGCCAAGCATTCTCATTTTCCTCTAAATTCTTATCAACACAAATTAAACCCAAAGAAAATGGTACAAGTTACAAGCTAAAGAAAATAACAAAAAGCCAAGCCAAGCCTTTCTCTTACTGAAGTTGGCTGTGACTCAGGAATGAAGAAAAGCAATTCTTAGTGAGGGGGATTTTTGTAGTCAGCCCACCTACCTGGAACTGTTCACTCCCAACATTGCAACACAGACCCTGAGGATTTTAGCCATCTGTCACATCTTACCTCCTAGAGCTGTTTTCTGGTTTATCTATCTGCCTGTGCAAGTAGGGCACCGTCAGGTATCCCAGAGGCACAAGATCAGCTCTCTGGCTTCGGCAGGGAATGCAGATGTGGGCACTCAAGCAGCCATGAAGATGCAGCAGGTGCCAGCCTGAACCATTCACAGAAGATTGATTTTATGATGGGTAGAGTTTATGACTGGGAAATGTGCCTCACTGACCTGCTTTTGATTAAGTCGAAGAGAAATGCTAAGGATGTTTTTTTGTGGCATGATAAACATCGAACACACACAGGAGGACCACTAGTTTATGTGAGCAATTTATACCTCTGAGGCACTACAGCATGCTGAGGTCATTCACAGCTACTTCAAATAAGTGTCTCAGGAGAGGGATAAAAAGGAGGCACAGTGCAATGAAGGAAAGATAATACAGCCTGAAGAAGCAGGGCATTCCTTTGAAAGTGTTTCTTTTTTATCATGTAGAGCAAATGAGGAAAGCCGTGCTTGGAGGATGTTTTGGGACGAGTTCTCTGAGAAGCAGAACTGAGATAAAGATGTAGATATACCCAGTCTACTGGGAAAATCCAAGGCGGAGTAGGAAAGGGAGACTGTAGCAAGAGTGTAGAGACATGGGATAGGGTGTGAAAGGCACTGAGCCTTAAGACACCATGCATTTTGTCTTCTCATTTCACCAGGCTGTGACATTCTTTCGTTCCACTGAGGTGGACCTTTGAACTGTAAATATTTGTCTGTGCTAGCATCATGATTAACCTATGAAACAGGCCAGTGGGCAGAGGACTGGGAATCCTAGTATGGTGGCATACACATGACTCAAATCCCAGCACTCATCATGCAGAGGCAGGCAGACCTCTGAGTTAGAGGCCAGCCTGGCCTACAGATAGATCCTGTCTCAATCAATCAATCAGTCAATCAATCAATCAATTATTAATAGATTGCAGAGAAAACAGGATCTTTGTGAATAATCCACAAAGGGACAGGACCCACATAGTGAGGCGCCTCCTCACCCAAGAATAACTCGTTCCTATCTTATTTTTATTATGTACTCTTTAGGGGGTACTATAAGGCTTTGCACTGGATCATGGGCAGCTTCCAAGTGGCCATGCCCTCTCCCTCAGAAGGCCTCCTGGCCTCTCCTCATCCATGCTATTACTTGTCTTAAAGGGCCAGTCCCTAGCACAGAAAAATATTCAAAGGCTCACCTCAATGAGCCGAAAAAAATGTCACAGCCTGGACAAAATGCATGGTGTTTCAAGGCTCGATACTTTCCCCCCTAGTCCATGCTGACTTTTGGTTCTTTGTAGGATACATAACCTCTCATAACCTTTGTGCTCATTTACGTTAGGCAATGTAGTCTCTGAGACTGTGGGTATAAATCCCCAGGTGATAAGACGCTCCCTGGAGCCCGAGACCCAAAGGAAAAGAGCTGGGGCCTCAACACAAGCTGGACTCTGGTAAAGTCTTACTTAGAAAAGGATAGAAGTTTAAGTTATATAAATGATGCAAGTAGACATAGTTTGTAAGAAATAAGAGAAATGGTCAAAGGCCTTCATGACCATTTATCAAGTAAGATAAGGGACTATACAAAAACAAACAAACAAACAAAAAATGAATAAAGTAAGCCCATCTCAATAGGACTTACAAGGACTGGAGCCTCAAATGAGCCATCCAATCCTATGCTCACTACATTCCTTTAAACAGAAGTGCTTGAAATCTCATAAACACTTGGAGTCTGTGTCCTTCTTCCAATCCAGGACATTCAACAATGCACGAAGAAGCTAGGAGCTAGGAAGCTTCCCTGAGGACCAGAGACAATTTATAACTATCTTCCAGATCTTAGCTTATGGCCTTACACGAAAAGACCTATAAGGAGAGCCATAATCAGGTGACCAGCTTTAGACAACTCAAAAGAAAGCAGGCACCTGGTACCCACTAATTGGCCTTGTCGAAACCTGCCTCCCAGTGACTGAAGAGATGACTTAGAGTTTAAGACGACTTACTATTCTTGCAGAGGATATAGGTCCTGTTCTTAGCACCCACCAACACTGGATAGTTCACAACTGCCTGTAACTCAAGCTCCAGAGGTCTGATACCCTGCTCTGAACTGCATACACGTGGTGCACAGAAACTCACTAAAGCACACACACACACACACACACACACACACACAATCTGCCTCCACCTGAGCACATTTTTTCTCTCACCTCATAGTAATTTCCCAAACCTCTAATTCTCTGCCTCCATGGCTTAACAGGCTATTACCTTTTAGCTACTTGCCCAAGTAGGCAATATGTCTTTCTTCATTTGGGGCTTATTGCTCTGTTATTTTTACAGATAAAGTATTCCTAGAACTCCCTACTCAGATAACAATAATAGACAAGAACTTTCCTTAAAAATGTTTTTAGATTTATGTACTTTATTTAATGTGTATAAGTGCTTTGCCTACACTTGTGTTCATGTGTCATGTCTAATACTGAGGCCCAAGGGAGGTTACAAGATGGTGTCAGGTCCCCTGGAACTATAGTTACAGTTATGGTGCTTGACCAGGGTTTGGACAACCGAACACTGCAGGAGTGAGTGACAAATGCTTCTAAGTTATCTTATCATCTTTATTTTTGGCATGCCTGCTTTACAAATGTGTGACTGTGTTTTGAGGATATATCAGAAGGCCTGATAGATGGCTTACAAACTTGGGTACACTAAACTTCTTAAAACCTATAAAATGGTATATTTGGGTCTATTATATATTTCATAAAACTGTAAAATGGTAGTTTTATAAAACAATATTCATTGGAGTAATAAGGTAAAAGTTTCAGTAAGCTATTAAATTTTACAATGAATGTATACTGTTGGGTAGAGATTTCCTTCTAAAATAAGTTTTAGAAGGGAAATATACTTAAAATTGTATTTAATGGGTAACTCAGCTGCAGAGTTTTATGTCAATTTGATACAAACTATATTTGTTTTGAAAAAGAGAACTGTAATTGAGAAAATGCCTCTACCAGATTGGGCAATCCTGTAATGAATTTGTTTGTTGAAAATTTTGTTTTGTTTTTTGATTAGTCATTGATAGGGGAAGGCCTAGCTCATTGTTGGTGGTGGCAACCCTGTGCTCATGGTCCCCGTTACTATAAGAAAGCAAATGGAGCAGGCTACCAGGAGCAAGCCAGTAAGCAGCGTTCCTCAATGGCTTCTGCATCATTGCCTGCCTCTCAAATCCTGCTTTGCTAGAGTTCTTGTCCTGACTTCTCAGTAATGGCGTGTGATATGGAACTGTAAGCTGACCATAGCCCCTTCCCTCCTCAGCTTGTCATGGGGCTTTGGTCATGGGGCTTATCACAGCAATAGCACCCCTAAGACAATAGCACTCATGTGAAGTTATGAAAATGCTTCAGTGCAAACCAACACACCTCTTAGTAAGGTGTATTAAGATTCTTCTATTAGACTCACTGCTCTGGATGTTATTTTCAGGGGCATTCCTAATATACAAAGGATAAGTGCAACTTTAAAATGAATTTAATTTTGTCTGAGTTATGCTTATGTATGTGTGTCTCTGTGAGTGCATGTGCTAAGGTACAGGTACCTTCAAAAGGTAGGTGTTAGAGCTGGGAAATGAACTCAAGTCCTGTGCAAGCAACAGTGTATGGTCTTATCACTGGGCCATCTCTCTAGACAAGTAAGTGTGGCATTTTTATGAAAGATGTTAGATCCACGAGTCTACAAAGATCTTTGTGTGAGGGGCCGCTGAGGTGGCTCAATGGCTAAGGGCACTTTCTGCTCTTCCAGGATGGTGGTTTAATTCCTGCTACCCACGTGGTATCTTATAAACTATCTACTACCCATGTGGCATCTTATAAACCGTTATTCTAGTTCCTGGGGATTCCAGTGCCCCTTCTGGCCTTCATGGGCCCCGGTCTCAGACACATGATGTATAGACATGCATGCAGGCAAAATATCTATGAGTATTAAAATTATTTTTGTTTAAATTTACTTTTTACACTGAAAATTAAAAGAAGCAAAACTCTAACAAGCAGTAACACTTCAAGTCTAAGTACGCTCACTTTGCTTATACTAACTCACCATACACTCACCTCCCATATTCTCCCTTCCCAGATGCTCAATTCTCGTATTCTCACTTCCCACATGCTCACTTCCCATATACTCATTCCCAGATGCTCATTTCCCATATACTCACTTCCCATATACTCACTTCCCATATTCTCACTTCCCACATACTCACTTCCCATATACTCACTTCCCATATTCTCACTTCCCATAGTCTCACTTCCCATAGTCTTACTTCCCATGATCTCACTTCCCAGATGCTCACTTCCCATAGTCTCACTTCCCAGATGCTCACTTCCCATAGTCTCACTTCTCAGATGCTCACTTCCCATATTCTCACTTCCCACATGCTCACTTCCCATATACTCACTTCCCATATTCTCACTTCCCACATACTCATTTCCCATATACTCACTTCCCATATTCTCACTTCCCATATATTCACTTCCCATATTCTCACTTCCCATATACTCACTTCCCACATGCTCACTTCCCACATGCTCACTTCCTATATACTCACTTCCCACATGCTCACTTCCCATATTCTCACTTCCCATATTCTCACTTTCCATATTCTCACTTCCCTTATGCTCACTTCCCATATTCTCACTTCCCAGACGCTCACTTCCTATATACTCATGTCCCATATACTTACTTCCCAGATGCTCAGTTCAGACATCCTTACTCTGCAGATGCACACTTCCCGTATGCTCGTTTTCCATATCCTTACACCCCATACTTTCCATATGGTCACTTCCCATGTGCTTATGTATGCTTACTTCCCATGCACTTATCAACCCTCATACAAAGATATTTGGCAGAAATACATAACTAGCCTTTTCCCCATAGAAATATCTCACTTCTTTGGTCTAGAGCAGTGGTTCTCAATCCCTTTGGGCATGAAAAACCTTTTTCACAAGGGGATAACTAAGACCATCAACCAGATAGTTACATTACAGTTTATATAACAATAGTAAAATTATAGTTATGATGTAGCAGCAAAAATAATTTTATGGTTGGGGGTCATCACACATGAGACCACTATTAAAGGTCACAGCATTAGGAAGGCTAAGAACCGCTGGTGTAGAAATGGCTCAGTGATAGACCATGAATTGCTGTTCTCTTGTGTACAGTTACCTACATACAGTGGGGACGGCCAGACTCAGTCAAGTGTAGGTTGGCAGTAGAGCCACCTGCAGGAGTATTTCTGCTGTTACTGGACTTGTACCACAATGTGACTTGTCCCTCTGCCTCTTTTTGATTCCATTGTTTTCCATGAGGTTCCACCCCTGGAATTAATCCATTAAAATCACCTTAATATGCTTCTTGTAAAGCCAGTATGAGAGGCCTTGATTCATGGTTTTTCTCACTCAGCAGAGACTATAGGCATACAGAGTACTAAGTGCCAAGGTCAGAGTATGGAATGGATGGGATGGAAGCCATTTCTTCAGATTTATCAGAAGAATCAAGATCAAATCAAGGCAATGGGAGATAATATGGTAAATAAATAACTGCAGGCATGAGATGGGGGCCACAGATTTTGATGTCCAATCTAATGATGGCTGACTCAGAGTCCTGTAGGTGAACTGACAGGTAGATTGATGTGGGGCCTACGTTATGAAAGAGAATGAGACAGGAGTCTATAGGAGTAGTAAGTGAGACAGAATGATATGTCTATGTCTTATTATTTCCAAAAGTTATCAGCATTCCATTGCTTAGCCAAGCTTGCTAATTCTGTCTTCTCAGTGTCCTCGTCTAGTTCTCTCTGCCCCTCAGCTACTAAGCTAAGCTCTTTCATTTGGATTTCTTTAATGGTTTTCTGGTGGCTATTTTCAGTCTCGCCCTTTCGACATCTCTCAGTAGTACAGCCCGAATGGATATTTAGCTTAAGTGAGGAATGAATTATGACAGGTCTGCAGTGTGAGCTTCAGCACAGCTCCCAGGCCCTGCCTGCCTGACCCTATCCTGCTTCTCCAGACTCTTGTTACCCCCCCACCCCCACCCCAGCCCTTCTGCCCTTTTTCCAATGCACACACGTGTATCATTCTTTCTTGAAATATATCTCATGGCCAGCTCTCATGTTCTCTAATCCTAAATGCAGCCTGCAGTAGGTCACTGGTGCCTCTCTTCTGGTATGATGGTCAGGTTGTGAGTTCAGTTTTTGTGTGTCCCTCTGTCCTGAATCTCTCATTTCCCTAATGAAGAGGCAGAAGGGAATATGGTGTGATAGGCTCACAGACTGAGTGTTTAGCTGTGGCATGACTCCGCGGCCATGATGTAAGCACGTGTGGTTCTCTCCACCTTGCTATCAAGGGTGCCGTTGTTGATGCCTGTCCTGTGTAGGCCAAGTCAGTTACAAATTTTTATTTTCACAATCAGCTTCCAAATATCTCCGTGTCCAGTATAGAATCTGTTTGTCTGTGGGCCTCCCCATTCATTTCGCAGCCTATGCCCTAGTTAGCACTAGATATGCCCACTATAGTCATGCTTTCTTTCATTGAATATAAGATACACACAACTGAAAAATGAAGCTATTTAACTTATAATTTAAGGCATAGAAAAAACTAATTAAGAGGCTAGTGAGAAGGTTCCCTGCTGCTGAACCTGAGGACCTGTGGTCGATCCCTCAAACCCTTTTCTACCATATGGAGGGAGAAACAGACTCCCACAAGTGGTCCTCTGACCTTGACATATGTGTCTCCAAAGTAACTAGATAGAATAATAATTTATGTTGGCTTGTCATTTAGCTGACACTAGTAATGTCTGTGTTTTGTGTAATTAAAAGGCATGAATAAAATGACTATGGCAAGCACGAATGCCTGCCACCTCGTGAGTTCTCAGTGCAGACCCCTGCCATTCTGGGAAGAACACCATCCTTCTAGTTACCTGTGTGTCCTCAGAGAACTCAGGGGAGCTCCCTGGCTGTGCTTTCAATGACATCATTAAGGCTTTTAAAGGATAACTTAGAGAAAATGAGTAAGCACACAGTAGTGTCTCCTAGGGACCCTGCTGTAAGGACTGATAACATGTCATACCACACCCTACCTTACCCTGTCCTACCATACAATACCATACTGTACCATACCATACCACACAGTACCACACAATACCATACCATTTAATATGTTACCATATCATACCATACCATACAGCAGCACACAATAACATATCATACTGTACCATACCACACCACACCATACAATACCACCAAACCATACCAAACCATACCATACCATACCATACCATACCATACCATACCATACCACATCATACCATACCATACCATACCATACCACACCACATCACACCATACCATATGACACCACACAACACACTACCATACCCTACCATACTATACCATACCATACCTTACCATATCATCTCATATCATACAATACCAAACAATACTATGCCACACAATACAACACCACACTATACCCTACTATACTGTATCATATAATACCATACCACACCACACCACACAACACCATACTACACTACACATACTGTAATCATATATCATAGCTTACCTTACTGTATTACATATAGAAAACATGCAGGTCGTTGTGTTCACAGAGATGCACTAGGGAAACCAGGAAAGATAAATATGCAGCTGTCTCTTTAAATATAGAGATGCGTGACCTGTCTTCTTCCCAGAAGTCTGTGTGCAGACGTGGCTGATAGATGGCCTGGTATGACCTCTGTGTTACCTCTATGGCTAGCCCACACTGGCTCCCCAGACCCTTAGGTTTATTTCAGTTACTCTATAGTGCTATCTTCCTTCTGAGCAGTGTTTACCCTGAGCCTGCTTCCTTGGTTAAGCTATAGAGCCCGTCTTTATGAGAGATATCACTTGTACTTGACAGAGAATTTTGTCGTAGTCATGTCTTCAGCTTTGTGGTACACTTGGGAGTGAGTTAATTATTACAGGAAACTTTCCACAACTTGTCCTGTGCTTAAATATGTGTGAAATAAACTCTACAGGTTAGACTCTTGAACTGTGAACCAACACTGGCTACTGAGATGAACCTTCTCCTTCCTCATTTGGATAGACACTCAGCTGGCCATGCTGTCTGCAGTGATCCTCTACCATATACCATACCATACCATACCATACTATACCATACCATACTATACCATATCATACTATACCATACCATACCATACCATACCATACCATACCATACTATACCATACCATACCATGCCATACCAAGTTGTACACCATGTCATAGCATATAATATATCACACTATGTCATTTTATATATCATAAATAACATATAATATAATCATACCATATCATATAATATATACTATATCATGTCAACTCTCCTCATCACACATTAAAATGTAATATCACATCATATAATGCTAAATGTTATATCTTATCTACCATATGATACATGACATCCTACCATATGTTATTTCATATCATGTTGTATCATATATCATCCCATATAATATCACACATTCTTTCATACTATATCATGTCATACCATTCTATGAGAGATCATATCATGCCATGTGTTACATGTCATGCTATACCATATATCATATCCTACCTTACCATACCATACCATGCTATGGCATATCATATATCATATCATGCAATATTATATATCTTATCATACCATATGATAAATATCACCTTATATCATATATTATATCCCATCATGCCATATATTATATAGTATCATATAGCATGTCATATCATATTATCATAAAGTATATGATACCAGACCATATTTTATCATAACATACCATATTATAGCAGTTCACAGCATACTGTATATCATGTCCCAATATCCAATCAGTCCCTCTGGGCTCTTCTGTGTCACTATTTTAACACTGTTCTGTGACTCATCATTAAGCACAGCATCTGGCTTTCTTGCTTTATTAATTGCTAATTTATTTTGGACAATTTTCAAAGCTAATCACCCCAAAGCTATATCCGTATGGCTCTAGGAAAATGTTTCTCTTACTCACCTCTCCCACAACATGTCATTAGAATCGAATGCTTCATTAAACTAGATCTTGGTGACAGATGTGTGTCACAGTTATTCCATCATGTTGTAGTCCTTAAGATCAGTGCAAAATAAAACTGGGTGTAGTGGCTCATGCTTTTAGTCCCAGCACTTGGGTGCCTGTGGCAGCCATATCTATTAAAGTTTCAAGCCAGCCTACATTTCAGAGTGAATCCCAGGATAGCTAGGGCTACACAGAAACACCTTGTCTTAAAACAAATAAAAAGAAAAAGAAAATCAGTGCAAAATAAATATATATAAATATATAAAATAGAAATGAGTCAGTTGAAACAATAAGAAAGATTAAGTGAGTGCTGTATTAGGCGTGTATGGCTGTTACTATATGTGTCTTTGATAACAGTGAAACAGCTATTGTCTGTGTCTGGAGGCTCACCTCCCTTCTTTCCCCACTCTGATTTATGAGCCCTGAGGGCTCCAAGTCTCCAGAGTTATGTAGAATCAGAGGCCTTTCTCTACACTCATGGCCACACCTTGGTTAAGTGCCACCTTCTCCCTCAGTTGCAGTGGTAGGAGTCTTGCTGGGCCAGAACACATTTTGAACACTTGAATTGCTTTCATGTTTCAACTCTTTATCCTGCCTGCCTTGTCTTGCCTTGTTACCATGTAAAGGGCAGTGAGCATGTTAATCTGCAAGCCTTCTGGAGGCCCAAGT
>JADRCC010543603.1:0-11808 GCA_019843855.1 Hylomyscus alleni
CAGACATGTTCCAGATTAGTCTTTCCAATAGTCAACATGCCTTCTTATTCAGGCATAAAGGTACCCCAAGAAATGATTCGTAAATGGCTAAAACTTAAGATTGGGCATTGTTCCCTGGCCAGCACAGTGTTCCAATATATCTTAATTTATTACCAAGCTGTCATTAGCTTGGAATTTCTCACAAAGAAGCTGACTTATCAGATAGGGTGCCCTCAGAGTTAGCAACAGAAGTCAGACACTATTGCTACTGTAAACATAGTTAGAATTCTCAGGGCAGTCCCACAGAAGACAGAACTGTTTTACATACCAGAGAGTAATTGAAGGGCTTCCCTCACTTAAGGGCATTTTCAGGAATTGCTAGATTGGGACTTCCTGGTACTTGCCTCCAGCAGACCCAGAGAATTAGCTCAGGATTGCCAAAATAGCCCCAGTGGGGAGGGCACCACTGCTCTTCTGCTTTGCACCTGGATGCCTGATCTTACCGACCATGATGTGACCGTCACTTGCCTAAGTGACTTTTGTCATCTGCCCTATTTTCTGTATACTATATAAGCCTGGTTTCCACTTTGTGCATAGACTAAAACTTGGACTTAGACTTATACATTCAGATTTGAGAGAGAGCATTCGAGCTTCGAGTCTCAGGCAGTCTGCAGCGCCCCACCACCCCCGCCCAGAGCACCTGGGGCGGGGGGACCCAAACCAGTCCAGAAGAGGTGGCTGCTTTAAACCCAGTGTGTTTCAGGTGGCCTCGGATGTACCTCAACTGCTGAGCTGCCAGATTTTTCATTTCTCTTTTGTAATGACTGTAAAAGCCTGATGCCATTTTTGAGAAATACATTCAGATCCTGCACTCCCATGTGTCGTCTCTGCCATCATTGCTTCACCTGTGCTTTGTCGACCTGACTAGGACCCTGTTTCCCCACAGGTTGAGGGAGGCCCAGATTGGCCGGCCTGCGGCAGGTGGGTAGCCAATGGTCATGGAATTTGTCTATGAGTTCCTCCCTGTGGTCTGAGGAATGCAATAAGCCCCTCCCTCCTGGAGGGGAGGGGTGTCTATGTTATTTATGACCTTTCTGCATCCAGAAGGGGGAGGGGTCTGGTGAAATTTTCTAAAGTTCCTGAGCTGACCTCTTCGCTAGACCATACCAGCTACTACCAGCTGTTTCCTTGGAAACTGCTTACCGTGTGGGGAAATGAAATCCCCGTTGCACTTTCTTGCTCTGGAGTTAATATTAAACTGATAGTTTTCTCTTCATACATTCATCTGTTCAGTGTTTCTAAGAGACAGGATTCTATCACACAGCCCAGGTTGCCCCCAATTTCTTCAGCCCAAGTCTCCCAAGCATCTGAGACTTTAAACATGTGCTGTTATGCAGGGCTAACAAATACTTTTTGAGTGCTTCCCTTCCTGTTATGTGTCAGACAGTGAGGTTGTGGACACTGCAGCCCTCCATACACTTATCTGTGGATTTTCCCTGAAATAAATGACAGCCTGAAAATATTAAATAGAAAGTTCTAGAAAGAAACAGTTGCAAATATTCAACTGTGATGAAAACTTACTGATCCCTTTACACCTCAGTAGGTAAACAGTCACTCTTTGATCCACACTGTCATGATGTAAATGCTACTTACTAACTAGCCACAGATCACCACATCAACTGTTGTGGTAACACAGCAATCCCTGCTCAAGTAAGACTTTAGTTAATGATACTCCCAAAGTTAAAGAATAGTGATGTTGGTGATTTCATGATAGTGGTTACAACTATTATATTTGATTATTAGTTACTTTTTAAATCTCTTACTGTGCTTGTTATAAGTCAAACCTTAGTATATGTATGTTTGTAAGAGAAATGAAGTCTACATAGAGTATGGGGCTTTATATTGTTTCAGGTAACCATTAGCAGTCTGAAAACATTCGTTCCACAGGTCAGAGAATACAATTGTATAGATTTCCAGAGGTGTTGCTTGCAAAGCACTTCATAGTGTGGTGGGAGAGGCATGTGGCAACATGTGACACCCACAGTGCCCCTACTCATGGTATGCTGTACATCTTGCACCAGATGAATATTCAGTATCCACAGGAAATTAATCGAGTGCTGCTAATTGAAGGTCCCCTGGAAGATCTTGCTGTTCTCTCAGAAACTTATTTATCCAAAGTAGACTCAGATAACTGTAATAACTTAATGGTCTTTAATTCACAAATAGCAACAAGTAGATAAGCATCCTAGACATGAAAAACCTAGGGAAGAAAACAGGAACTACAGACATAAGCATCACAAACGAAATACAAGAGATGGAAGAGAGAGTCTCAGGAAAAAGTGATACATCAGTCAAAGAAGACGCAAAAGCTAAAAAGTTTCTAACACAAAACGTCCGGGAAATTTGGGGCACTATGAAAAGACCAAACCTAAGAATAATAGGAAGAGAATTAAAAGAAGACTCTCAAATCAAAGGTCTGGAAAATATCTTCATCAAAATCGCAGAAGAAAATTTCCCTAAGCTAAAGAACAAGATGCCTATAAACGTACAAGAGGCTTACAAAGTACCAAGTAGAGTGAACCTAAAAAGAAAATTCTCCTACCACATACTAATCAAAACACTAAATACATAGAACAGAGAAAGAAACATTACTAAAGCTTAAATCACACATTGAACCCCACACGTTAACTGTGGGAGACTTCAACATCCAATCCTCACCAATGGACTGATCATTAAAATAGAAACTGAACAGAGGAGGAAAAAAAAAATGAAACTTACAGATCTTGTAAATCAAATGGACCTAACAGTTATCTACAGAATATGTCACCCAAACCCAAAAGAATATACTTTTTTCTCAGAACTTCGAGGTACCTTTTCTAAAATTGACTATATACTCAGTCACAAAGTAAGTCTCAACAGATATAAGAGAATTGAAATGCCTTGTACCTTATCAGACCACCATGGATTAAAGCTGGACTTCAACACCAACAGAGGTAGTGGGGAGGCTGGGGGATGGAGAGGGAGTAATACCTTGGAGGAACTTCCCCTTATCAGAGGGAAGGGGCAGGGAAATGTGGAAAGGAGGTGTGAGGGGGGACTGGGAGGAGAAAGGGCTGATATTGGGATGTAAAGTGAGTAAATGGGGGAAAAAGGAGATAATTTTCTCTAACAGTGTGAACCTGTTAAGATGCTCCTGTGGGTGGTCACTCACCAGGAGTATAGAGGCAGCGCAAACAGGACTTGATGGTTTAAAAAGAAATAAAGGAAGACAAAAGTTTGATGGACTTGGACTGTAGAGATAGATCTGAAAAGAGATGGATAATGTGCTCAAAATATAGTCTAGGAAATTCACATGGAAAATAAAAATATTTCCAAACTAAAACAAAACAAAACAAACAACCTGGGTTAGCTTTTACCTTAATGATAAAGAATAAAGATTAATTATCATTATTTTATTCTGAAATATAAACTCCTAGAGGGCTGGATGGATATGCAAAAACAGGATGAAATCAAAATCCATGCAAAGATCCCACTTCAATTATTCCTTTGGGGAACAGTCAAGCTAGGGTGTTAACACATTCATAAATAGATTATTATAATAAGTATAATAAATAGTCCCCAAAGAAAAAACTTTAACACACATAAATGCATGCATGTATGCATGCATACACACATGCATATACACAAGCTCATGTCATTTACTCATTTGTTTGGCTCTTACTCTATACCAAACGAATCTGATCAAGCTATTAAATGGTTCTCCTAAACATAAATGTCTTCTATTCTCTAGAGTTTGAATGCATCCATTATCCTGGGATTGTAATATATGAAATTTGGACTGCCATTTTCATTTCCTAAGTAAATGGCAGACACTATTAGTTGATCACTAGACTATTTTCTCCTAAATGCGGGTCAGACCTCAGAATCTTTCTTATAATACCAAGCAGCCAGTAGCAATTGATAGAAGTAGATACATAAACTAGAGATCATTTTACATTCCTATGTCAAATTGAAACGTCGTTAAATAATTGAATACTATTTTGTCTTTTAAGAACCCATAACCCTTCTCATAATAGAAGACCAGTAAATATTTAGTGAATTAAAGAAGCTGCATTCTGAGCGTAAAGCTTCTATAATGAAAGATCATGAATCAAGGTAAACTTTGATTCTGTTTTAAAAAAAGAAATGGAAGCTTCATGCCTAGCTCTAATTGACTGGATGTTCATCAGGCATGAATAATGAATCCACATGATTAAATTAATAATTCATAAAATAATTTATAATCCATAATGAGTGGCATATTATGCATTAAGTTCAAGGCTATCAGATTCGAGGACACAAGTAGCAGGGGACCCAGTCCCTTTTCTCTAATATCTAGTTGAGACATTTCCTATTGAAGTACAGAGTGAGAAGTATCATGCTGGTATTTGTGATGACAGAAAATTCAGATGTTTGAAGAGAAGAGGGGAAGTCTTTCCTTTGAGGCTAAAAGGGAATACAGTAGATGAGCCAGTTCTTCTCAGGATCAATTATTACCACTCTGTATCCTCATGGTAAGCTCTGACTTTGTGTCCATCTATCAGATTATCTGGAGAACAAAGTGGCCACGTGTACTCAGATGGAGGGCAATGGCTTTTGAATACATGAACAGCTAGAAAGATATGGTATGCTCTCATTCTTCTGGTGACTCCTGCCCCAGAATATCCATGTCCTTAATGTCAATACACAGCAACAGAAAAGAAAGGAACTTATGAATCCTCTTGGCCAAAATACTAAAAAGGTGACATCTGGTCTCTTTTCCTCACATAGCCATCTTTTAGCCTATATCTACTTGCCTTATGAATCATATCATGGAGGATGAAGTTACCATTTAAAAAAAGAACTTGTCCTTAAAGGACTCTAGTGGGGTCAAGTTCTTTCTTTCCTGAATCCAGCATCTCATACATATCTCACAATGACCTCTTACTCACATCTGTAATGACTTGCTTTTTTGTCTAAAATCGTTCCATCTGTTTCACATTACAAAGCAATGTCCCAAGAACAAGCATAGAGCTAACTGACAAACTTAATGCCTAATTTGTCAAGCCAAATAAGATGTTCAGACTACCTTCAACAATTCAAATTTGTGACAAGATTACCCGATTGGCTATGAAGGGGGTTGAGGGAAGGAAATCAATCACACTTTACATCCCAAATGACAGTAAAAATGAATGTGTAGATGGAAATGTTAATTAAGCAATGAAATACTAATTATCCTTTTAGATCTTTTCAGTAAAAAACCCATTTTCTCTTCATTTTGTTTCCAGAGTCATACTGTAGATGATGTGTCTCTGAATCCAAGGCTGGACAAATTGATATTGAAGATAGTTTTTCAGTTTACACACTGAAGTTTATTGAAAATCACACTGCCTGGTGACTGTGACTTCTCTATTATCCATCTCCTATATCTCTGGGAGGATTTTAAATTTTTGCATACAGACCAAATTGAGTTTGTGATTATAACAAAGCCCTTCCATTTCAGACCTCAGTATGCAGTGAGAGAAGCTCACCAAAAAGCTTTCTAAAACGATCCTTCTAAAACAAAGCTAACTGTTTTCTTACAAAGGAAAACTGTGTTCATCTCAAGACCGGGTCCCACATTGTTAAAGCCCACTGGCCACATTTGAGAGGAAACTCAACTGCACACATCTTTCACCTTTAATTTTTTTTTAACATGGTGCATGTACATTGTGTGCACCCCTGTCAAACTAATAAGAGTTCATGCATGAGAAACTTGAAAAAGTAAGGTGTGATGGTTTATCTTGACTGTAGGCTTGGCCAGAAGTAAAATCACTTACAGGACAGATTTCTGCACATTTGTAAGGGTGACTCTGGAAGAAAGAAGACTCACTCTGATGTGAGCAGCATCATTCTATGTCCTGGGCTGCCCAGGCTGAACAGAAATATCAGGTCCAGGAAAAGTCACGTCCAACCTTCTGTGCTTTGAGAAGTTCAAAGGAAAACCATCTCCCTGGTAGTGATGGACCCTAGAGGAAGGAAGGGAAGGACAGTAGCTATGGTTCCATGAGATGATGAAATATGCCTTTATTTAAACCCAAACTTTGTGAGCAGTTGGTAGAATTAGCAAAATAACACAAGTAAAGAATTACTACAAGGAAGATGAAAGTTAGATTGACCAGTCTCCTGATTCTAAGGCTATAAAAACTTTCACAAAAAAAAGAGAGTGTACTTAAAATTAAGGGGGATATAAAGCATCAGTATTAAGGGAAGTATAAAATCTTAGAGAGATGGAGAATAATGTTAGCTGGGGCTAATAAAGATACCCTGCTTTGAGGAGATTACATCTTCAGACAATCTTGAAGTATATGCCATATTTTGATAGAGAGCATTTGGTTGAAAGGCAGGCAAGTATGAAAAAGCTATGTTCAGAGAAGGCTAATTACTCCTTACTCAAAGGAAGTTGGTAAATAAGAATCAAAGTCCAGCCGGGCGGTGGTGGAACACGCCTTTAATCCCAGCACTTGGGAGGCAGAGGCAGGAGGATTTCTGAGTTCGAGGCCAGTCTGGTCTACAGAGTGAGTTCCAGGACAGGCATAGCTACACAGAGAAACCCTGTCTCGAAAAAAACAACAACAAAAAAACCCAAAAACCAAAAAACAAAAACCAAAACAAGAATCAAAGTCCAGGGACAGTGTCTCAGACAAGTGATAGCCTATTTCATAGCAGACAGACTTAAAGACTCATTCTTCTGGGAGTTAGCTTATTGTTCCCATGTATTTTTCCTTACATACACATTGTTAAGGCTTCAGAAAGTGACTTTTTCCCATCACAAAGCCTCTCCCAAGTTCTCTGAGGGCCCAGATTCCAGGAGGTTTTGCCCCTGCGAAAGCCCTGGGAGGTCTCTAGGCTGAGTCTGAGGGGCTGCATGCTGGTGCTGTTCTGCTCTATATAGATACAGACCAAGCAGGGTAGGCTACTGTTTCCATGGTGCGTATGCAGAAAATGTTGTGTGGTTGCAGAAAACATCCTGTTATCACTCACCAGACTCACTTCTAATACTAGTTTTCTATCAAACAGCAAGTCGAAGAATCAAACTTCAAATAGCTAAAACAAAAAGGCCTGTTCATGGGTTTCAGCAGTGGTTCATGCAATCAGTGCAGGAAGCTGGACGTCCCTGGTGTTCCCTGTCCTGTCTGTGCTGCTCTCTACAGGTTAACCAACATTTCGTCTGACAGTGTCATTTTAGCCAAGAAGACACACAGGGAGAGCAACTCCCACTCAAGACCTCTCAGGGAAGAGCTCAGGGATTGTCTCTGAACCCTTCACTATGGCTGAGAAAGCAGAAACACATGAAGAGATATGGCCCTCATTTGTACCACATGGCCAGAGTTGGAAGGACAACACTATTTTCTCCTAAAAAAAAAAAAAAAAAATTGAAGCATGAAGGGGGAGATAAATCTTGGCTTTTGGAGACTAGTTGAGGAAGTCATTATAAGGTGCCTTTGTTCTTAGAACAAAGGTACAAGGAGTACCAAGAATAGACTTTCGAGAAACAGTAGGAAAGTTTTCAAAGGGATACCAACTGCTATAGTTTAGATCTGGAACATCCCCCCTAAGGCTTATGTGTTTGGTCTCCTACTGGAGGTACTCCTGAAAGGTGGTAGAAGACTAGTCCTTACTGGGAGAAGTAGGTTTGTCAAGGCATGATTTGGAAATCTGGTTTAGTTCCTCAGCTCTTTACTCCTCTAGCTCTTCGCTTCCTGGTCACTATGAGGTAAACCATTTTACTCTACAATATACTTCTCCTGTGATGCTCAGAATCCCCACACACTCATGGCCAACTGTAATGTACTAAATTCTGTAAATCTATGAGCCATAAAATCTGTTTTTGTGTTGTTTGCCTCAGGTAACCTTTTTGTCGGAGCAATAGAAAGCTAACATACTATGCCAGGTAACACTGTACACAGACAACCCTTGAGAGATGAATAGAACATTTAATTTTAACCAAACCATATCAATCCCTACTCAACTCTAGTCATATAACCCAATGGCTATATGAAAAGTGCACAATTGCTTCCAATATGCCAAGCACATCCACCAAATATGCCATCCCATCTTAAACAATATTGAGAAAAATTTCAGATGTATTTTGCGACTTCAATAAAATGAATATATTTTCTAAGAATTGAATAATAAAAATGCAGAATTAATTGGTGTAAGGATAACATAGATTAATACATATTTATAGTAAAAACTAAAGGTTACCTCCCAAACAGAAAATCCACTCCTGGAGAGGCTTCTAGCCTGCTGACATACAGCCAAGTCACATGTGGTACCTGATGGCGTTGTTTACCTCACCGAGTCAAAGGCATTGCTGATGTTAATGTGACATCTTTACTGGCTTCTTGACCTCACTCGAACAAATACATCCCTGCAGATTAAATGTAATTTATAATCCCTTCACAAAATTTCTCCAGTTGTACCTGAAACATGATTAAACAATAATGAAACATTAGTTTAAGAGTCATCTTGGACAAATTGGATCAAAACCACTGCGGCTATAAACAGAAACATAGGGCCTTTATCTAGATTGCTCACAGCCTATATCAGCCTTGAATGTTGCAGCTAACTGCCGGCACTATAGATGTTTCTACACTGGCCCTGTCCAATGGGGAATCTATTAATCTAGTATAAAGTAAATAGAAACTAAAGTACATTATTTGCTTCAAAATTCACCTCATTTCCCCACTTTTTGTGTAATTCTCAAAGGAACAGCATCTTTCCTTTATCCAAAACATTAACTGCTGTCTGCTGATGTCACCTCTCATTCATCGTTTTCTGATTCATTGGGTATTTTTATTTCTCTTGGGTACCAACACCTTTAAAATGAAGCTTCTGCAGCAACTGTTACCTTTGAATAGAATATTTCCCCCATCCATCATTTCAGAAATGATGATTGCTCAACTGCACCTAGACACCTATCAAACTTCATGTCTTTGCTTCAATGTCACCCTCTTACAGGTACCTCTATCCTCTTTGAAGATTTATTTCATTCTGTTTTTCACAATCCGCTCTTTTCTTTCATAGGGAAAACTTATTAGATGATGTCTTTTATTATAATAGTCATATGGAGTAAAAAAGAAACATTATTCACTTCATTCATCCTTCTATATTTTACCCCTGTCAGTAATTAATCAAAACATTTCATCAGTGATTATTTGTTACATCAAGTATTCCTTCTCTACCATGGTAGAGTCTTCTGTTTTCCAGACCTGGTTTTATGTTTCAGTCCAGGAGGTGAGATAACCATCATTTCTAAAATGCACATCAAACTTTCTCACTTCTCTGCTTTCCTGGTCTTTCATCATCACCACCTTCTACATAAACCAGCACAGGAATTGTCTTCCAGGTAATTTCAAACAATTATTCTATAAAGAGATGTTATAATAAAATACTGTGCCAAGCATTCTAAGTTCAATTCCCCAGTAGAAGAATGAGATTAATGACTTCATATGAAATCTGAGGGGTCCAGCTGGGACTTAGGCTCACAAAAATTCTAAGTGACTTCCTATCAGTGACAAGAGAGTATATGTTTACCTCAATCATGGTGAAATATGTCACTATATAGAACAATTTGTCTAATGAGAAAGCATAGTTAGTTCAAAACAACAAACTTTATCATTTATGGAAACCAAATGTTTGAATGTCTGTTGCCTGATCATTGAAGATCTACATCTAAGTTTTTAAAATTAATTGGTTATTTTATTTACATTTCAAATGTTGTTCCCCTTCCCAGTCTCCCCTCCTCAACCCCCTCATCCAGTGCTCCCTCCCCTTTGCTTCTAAGAGGGTGCTCCCCCTATCCATCCACTCAATCCCGCCTCACCCCTCTAGCACCTCCCCCCCCCTAAACTACAGCAACAAGCTCCACAGGACCAAGGGCCTCACCTCCCATTGATGCCAGATAAGGCAGTCCTCTACTCTTCAGTTGGTGATTTAGTCCCTGGGAGCTTTAGGGTGCCCAGTTAGTTGATATTGTTGTTCTACCTAAGTGGTTGCAATCCCCTTCAGTTCCTTTAGTTCTTCCTCTAACTCTGTCATTGGGGTCTCAAGGCTCAGTCCGACGGTTGACTGTATGTGCATCTGTCTTAGTCAGATGCTGGCAGAGCCTCTCAGAGGACAGTCATACTAGACTCTTGTCTGGGAGCACTTCTTGGCATTTGGTCTCAGCAGATGGGATCCAGGTAGTCTCTGAATGGCCTTTCCTTCAGTCTCTGCTCCATTGTTTGTTCCTCCATCTCCTTTAGACAGGAACAATTCTGGGTTAAACTTTCAAGATGGGTGGGTGGCATCATCCCTCAACCAGGGGACATGCCTATCTACTGGAGGTGATCTCTTCAGGTTCTATTTCCCCTATGTTAGGTATTTCAGCTAATGTCATTCCCATTGGGTCCTGGGACCTCATGTCTG
Organism: Hylomyscus alleni; assembly: GCA_019843855.1. Lineage (NCBI taxonomy): Eukaryota > Metazoa > Chordata > Mammalia > Rodentia > Muridae > Hylomyscus > Hylomyscus alleni. The sequence continues at coordinate 10,450 of JADRCC010543603.1, forward strand.
AGACTTTATAGTAGTTCCCCCCATTCCCCACCCCAACTGCTATATATTTATATTCATTTTACTGACCATCTGGACTTTTATCCTTTCTCTTCTCATACTTGATACTGACCCCACCCCCTTTTCCCTCCTCCTCCTCTCTCTCTCCCAGGCCCCTCCCTCCACCTCCCATGATTATTTTGTTCTCCCTTCTAAGTAAGATCGAAGCATCCACACTTTGTTCTTCCTTCTTGTTAAGCTTCATATTGCCTGTGAGTTGCATCATACACCCAATTTTTTAGAAAGTATAGCAACATTTTAATAAGTTGGAAACGATGGAGGTCATGACACACCTCTGTGCCATGTGTGCTTGTCTTCTCTCTTGACTGTTACATAATTGACAAAGGCTTCAGACTTCAATTGCTTCTGGTCCGTGCACTCACAATAGTTTATTATTGACATATACTTACTGAAACAAACCTTTTTTTTTAAAGACAGTATCTTGCTCTGTAGCCTAGGCTATCTTCAAATTTATGATCCTCCTGCTTCAGTCTCCTAAGTGCTAGAAGTCCAGTTGTGTGCTATCATGCTCATTTCTCTCATTATTCTAAATCCCAAGTATAGAAATGAATACATGCAAATGCATACACACAGTTTTGAATCTGTTTCATAGGTGTGGATTCTTAATGTAAGCCATTACAAATTACATACCAATCAAAGACTAAACAAAAATAATATAATAAAAATTAAAGAAATAATTCTTAGAACTCATTAATAAAAGACAAATGATTTAGTTTAAAAACCAACAAATATTTGGGGTAGTTAATTCTTAAAAAGAAATGAAAATGACCAAGAAGTGTATTAAACATATGGATGTTTAACATGGTCATCTGCCAGGAAAATGCAAAGGAAGTGGAGGGGGTGGGTTGGTGAGCAGGGGGAGGGGGAAGGGAATAGGGTTTTTTTTTTTTTTCCCAGAGGGGAAACTGGGAAAGGGGATATCATTTGAAATGTAAGTAAATAAAATATCTAATAAAAAAAAAAGAAAAAAATCCTTCAAATAGAACAAATACCAGAGAACAAAAGAGTGGGTGAGGCAGAGGTAGGAAGTTGCATCTACATTGGGTAAGAACTGAAGGGAGTTCAGTATTTTTGTTTGCTTGATGTTTTAATAACCAATGTGTTTCTTTCTGTTCTGGGGTTTAGAAAGTCCAACTGGAACTGATGAGTTTGTAGAGGGGAGTTTACTCACAAGCTTAGAAAAAAGAAAAGAAAAGAAAGAAAAAAAAGAAAAAAAGCTTAGGAATTTGGATTGAGGACAAATACTCTCTCTTCTCCCCTCTCCCTCTCCCTCCCCCTCTCCCTCTCCCTCTCCCTCTCCTC
>JADRCC010543606.1:0-13364 GCA_019843855.1 Hylomyscus alleni
AAAAAAAAAAGAATTCATACAAATAAATTGACCCCATGTGCCCGTATAGAAACATTTACACTAAGAAGAACAGGAGGGAGGGAGCTCAAGTCTGTTGAGGATGCACTGTGTGTGGGTGCCAATCTGAGTGGGGGGGGGAGGCGGGGGAGGTCAATGACAGGATCGTGCAGGTAGTCACAGCCACTGTGACCATCAAGTGTACAGTGGCTAGTACCAGAGAAACTCCACAGCTGTTAAGAGCACTACTCGCCCTTGCAGAGGACCTGGGTTAAATTCCCAGCACTGCACATGGTGGCTCACTACTGTCTGTAATTCCGGTTCCAGGGATCTGATGTCTTTTTTTTACCTCTAAAGGCACCAGGCACAAACATGATACACATGTATACATTCAGACAAAACACTTAAACACATAAAATAAAAAACACAAAAGAAGTGTCTGCAGTGTCCATGAGTGCCTTCATCAGTCCACCAGTTTTGGTTTTTTTTGTTTTGTTTTGTTTTTTTGAGACAGGGCTTCTCTGTGTAGTCCTGGCTGCCCTGGAACTCACTCTGTAAACCAGGCTGGCCTCGAACTCAGAAATCCACCTGCCTCTGCCCCCCAAGTGCTGGGATTAAAGGTGTGCACCACCACGGCCCAGCCATCAGTTTGTTTTTTTTTTAAATTTAGAAAAGAACACACAAAATTCACTATATGCCTAAAATATGAAAATATTAGATTAAGACCTCATTGTTAATTGAAAAGTTTTAAAGAAAATGTAACTAACCAGGTTTTCGTAAGTTGTTTAATGCTACTGCAGAGGAGTAAGCCAGCCAGTAACAGGAAACATCACTGAGCATTTTCTCATTGTCAGACAGACACTAAACCCTCAAGCTTAAGGAACTATGTCTATATGAAGCCAACCCTTACTGTAACCCTAAACTTATACCATTAACTGGGGTCAGAGAATATGCGCATTAAGGCTTGAGAGCCCCCTCAGATTTCTTCCCAGGAGTTTGGATCAAAAAGAACAAACGCTCTCACTAGTTGAACTGCCTTCTAGGAATTTATATTCAAATCACAATGCAAACAAAGATAAAGGCAAAAGCGAAATGCCCCAAAGAGAAACAATAGAACAAACAAAATCACCCTGTAACTGGTTTTAAAGTCAGTTATTTTGATGCAACAACACACATTCCTGATAGGCTTTAAGTCACTTAAGTTATTAAAGTAAAATATATTCTCAAAAAAATTAAAAACAAACAACTAAAAACAAACCCCCATTTCTGCTCAAGTAGACTACAGTCATGCCTTCACTGAATGAGGGCATCAGGTAAACAGGGCATGTGGCAAGTACCTGCAGTCCCAGAGCTGGGCAGGCAGACCCAGCAGGAGCCCTAGGATTTGCTAGTTGCTAGTTCTAGCTGAAGTGGTGAGCTCCCTGCTGGAAGACAGTGAATCTGAGACCTGAAGACAAAAGGAAGCCCCCTGTATTCACCCACCCTCCCTCCCTCTCTTCCTTCTTTCCTTCCTTCCTTCCTCCCTTCCTTCTGTATTGGCTCTTACCATACTAATGTGTTTGTTGGTTGAGTGTTTGTGGTTTGGTTTGGTTTTGCTTTTATTGTTTTTTTGTTTGGTTTGGTTTGTCCATCTCTCTAAGCTCTAAGAGTGAAGACCTGTTCAACTCCATCCTGGCTGCAGTTTCAGGATCTAACAAATAATAGATGGACAGTAAATATTTGTTGTAGGAGAGAGACCCTGGGGTGAGGTAAGGCTGGCCCAGAGGCCCTAGGAGGAACTGGTCGTTCCTGTTCCATTAGCAATGCCTCATGGGGTTTGCTCGGGAGTGAGAGAATGAACTCAGAGAGAACTGTCAATCTTACAGGGCACCCACCAGTCATGGGGGGGGGGGGGGCTCATCTGTCTATTTCTGAGGTGTGTCCCCAAGGTCTGAGTCAGGGTTTAAAATTACATTTTTTTTTTTTTAAACGAGGCTTTAACACCTTGAAAGCATCAAATTCTTGTTAACACTCTTCCCTCTAAAAAGGACATTTCCTTGGGGGAGAAAGAAATGATGGAAACAAAATAAAAGGTTAGTGGAAAATTCCTGTTTCTCTGTACACCTGATGAATAGGATTAGTTAAGGCAGTTATAAAATGCTAATGCCTGAAATAGTCTCCTAGTGACTATAAAATTGCATAGCCCTTTCTCCAGGCAGAGGAAGAACACCAGGCTAGGGAAATTCAGTGGCTGGGCACCTCACCACAGGGAGCCTTTGCTAAGGGAGCCCTCGTGTGTTAGAAAAACCACCAATCTCTATGGAACTTCCCTATGCAACGTGCACTTATGATCAAACCCAAGGCTGTTGCGTGCTGGGCATGCTCTCAACCATTGAGATCCAGCTTTGGACTCTGCCTCCTGGTCCCCGGATAACTGGAATGCTCTCAGCCTGCTAAAGCCAGCTTTAGGAACGGAGCTGCCTGCGGTAGTTTTTCCTGCTAACTCCAGAAGAGGGCTAGAGCAAGATGTTACCATCTCCCTGGTCCTCCTCCAGAAGGATGATTTCAGAACAGTTAACTAAGATGGGCTCTGTCTGGTGTTCCCTCTGTGGTACTGTAGCTCTCTTGGATGGAGGGAATAGATATCTGTGCAGACTTCACAGATATCACGCAGCAAAGAACAATGCAGCGAAGAACAATGCAGCGAAGAACCCGGAATCACGCGAAGAATCCAGCCCTTACAGAAAAACCCTTTGCCTTTAAATTTTAAATTGGTATGGCCTTTTTTTTTTTCTTAAATGCAGTTATTGGGGCTGGAGAGAAGCATCAAATCCTTGTTAACACTCTTCCCTCTAAAAATGACATTTTTAGAAAGAAATGATGGAAACAAAATAAAAGGTTAGTGGAAAATTCCTATTTCTCTGTACACCTGATGAATAGGATTAGTTAAGAGTAGTTGCTTCTTTTCCCAAAGACCTGGGTTCAGTTCTCAACACTTACATGGCAGCTCACAACTGGCTGTAACTGCAGATCAAGGGTATTCAACACCCTCACAAACATACATTCAGGAAAATCACACTTAAAAAAATAAAAAATACAGCCATGTCTGTCTGTATTATGTATGTGTGTATTATGTACTATGTATTATGTATTACATATTTTGTTGGGGTAGAGGGGTAGAGGCAATGCACACATGGAAGTCAGAGGACAACTTGCCAGAATTGAGCTTTCTGTTCTTGTTTTTGTCCTATCATTGGGTCCTAGGGATCAAATTCAGGTCGCCAATTAAGCCATACCACCTTCCTTCAATGGCTTTAAAAAATCAAAAGCCTCACCAGGAGGTGGTGGCTCACACCTTTAATCCCAGCACTTGGGAGGCAGAGGCAGGCAGATTTCTGAGTTCAAGGCCAGTCTGGTCTACAAAGTGAGTTCCAGGACAGCCAGGGCTGTACAGAGAAACCCTCTCTCAAAAAACAAAAAAAAAAAAAAAAAGAAAAAAAGAAAAAAAAAATCAAAAGCCCCAGGGCTGAAGAGGTGGTTCAGCAGTTGAGAGCCCAGCCCTGGCTCTCCTTCCAAACCGCTCAGGTTCAGTTCCTAGCACCCATACGGCAGGTAGCACACGGCTGGCTGTAACGTTCTAGGGGGTCCAGTGCCCTCTTCTGGCCTCTACAGGCCCCAGACATGCATGTGTTACACAGATATACACATAGGCAAATACATATACATATAAAAGAATAAATTAAAAAAATTTAAAGCCTTAAAAACAAAATAGATAAAACTTTTTGTTTCAAATTATTATTTTATCTCACAGGTGTGGCCATTTGTCTGCACAAATGTGGCCATTTGTATAGCATGTGAGCGCCGAATGCCCTTGGTGTCAAGTCCACTGAAACTACAGTTACAGATGGTTGTGATCACCCATGTCAGTACCAGGAATCAAACCCGAGTCCTCCAGAAGAGAGCCAGTGCTCTTAACCTCAGAGCCATCTCTCAGGCCCAACAGGCTGATTTATCAGCGTATTATTTCAGCTTACTGTTGTACTCTGGACTACTGTGAGTTTAACTGTTGAAGAGTACTCTTACATTACGAGTAGTGATTCTCACTATTAACTAAAGCCAGTGTGACCTTTCTTTCTCTATCTTTAACACTAGTCGGATTTTAAACAAAGGTCCCAAAGCACTTTGATCAGAATGTATTCATGAAGGAGTACCACTCCTGTGGTGAGTCCATCAATCCAGCCTTAATTATCATATAATTATATTACAGAATCCTGCCAGAAAAAATATAACCTTGAACTCCCCCACCACCCGGTTCTTATCGAAGTCTTTTCATGAAACCTGATATTGACGGATGATTTCCAGAAAAACTCACATCCCGCTTGTTTTCAAATATTCTCAATCTCATCTGAGACCAACCTAGTCAGACTGTTCTATAGTACTGTTTACTCGGTTGCAATGTTTTGTTTGTTTTTAACTATTTTAGGATTATTTTTGTAACACCTTTATGATGATATAAACATTTCATTGCATTTTATTTATTTATTTTTTAAATTTATTTATTATATTTAAGCACACTGTAGCTGTCTTCAGACACACCAGAAGAGGGCATCAGATCTCATTAAGGATAGTTGTGAGCCACCATGTGGTTGCTGGGATTTGAACTCAAGACCTTAGGAAGAGCAGTCAGTGCTCTTAACTGCTGAGTCATCTCTCCAGTCTTTTCCATTGCATTTTAAAAGTTGCTAAGACAATTTTTCAAACTAGTTAAAACTAGCTAACAGCTAGTCTCTCTACCCTCAGCATCACACCCCCCAGCCCTCTGGGAGCCCAGTCCTAAGCAACCATTAACCTTCTCCCTGTCTCTGTGGTTTTCCTTGTCCTGCCCAGTTCTCGAAGAGAAGGAATCTCCTACCATCTGGCCTTCTGTGACTGGCATCATTCTCTACTGTGATGATTAGTCTTGACCATCACTTTGATGGGATTTACAGTTAACGTAGGAGGCAAATCTCTGTGGATGTCCATGAAGTGTTTCTAGACATGGCTGAGCTGAGGTGAAACAGTCCCTTGCCTGTGGGCAGCGCCCTTCCATGGGCAGGCACAGGGTGACCTGCGCCCCAGGCTCCTGCAGCCGTGCACCCCTTGCGGTGACTTAGCCGATGCTCAAGTCCTGAGCCATAAAGTAAAGCCTCCCTTCCTTTAGCTGCCCTCGTCAGGTCAGGCATTCTGTCCAGAAGTGAAAAAGCAACTACAATACTACTACGAAATATTTTTGAAATCCATGTAGCATCTATCAGTAAGAGTCTGATTGTACCACCTTTTGGGTAATGTGCTGCGAATGTCAATACTGTGGCTATGAACATGCATGATGGCGTCGTAGGTGAGCGTCTGTCTTTATTTCACTTGGTCTGCCTCTGTCTCTGCCTCCCAAGTGCTGGGATTAAAGGTGTGCACCACTCCAGCAAACTTTTGTTGCACCTGAAATGGAATCATGGGAGGTGGTTGTCAATGCTGGGGGTTGAAGTCCTGTGTGATACAACAGGGTGAGTGTAAGGGACATTGAGGTGGGAAGTGAGAGGGAACTGGAGTGAGCACCAAACCCAAAGTGTCTGAGGCGTCCGATCTGAACCTTGCTAGCGGCCAGCCACTGAGAGTCTAGGCTGGGACAAAGCCACTCAGCGTGAGACAAACTCCTTCAGGTCTTCATGAACTATACTCGTGCTGCCACAGGACACTTTTATCAGCCATGCCCTTTCGGGACCATGAACTCCATGTTCTGCGCAGTTCTTATTTACAGAGCTAAATAGGATTTGGTGGAAACACTCCAAAGATGGTCATGTGTGAAACAAAGTTGTAATTTTACTCACACAGTGGTGCCTAGAACTTCCGTTAAGATGCTGCATCAGTGGTAAGTTTACCCAAAGCATTACAAAGCTTAGAAGAAAGCGCAGGGTAGATCTTTATGACTTGGCATGATTTGGATTTGACATGAATTCTTAGATGCCCAATACACAAACAGATAACAACAAAAAGAATTGGACGACGTCAACTTTAAAAAAATGTGCCAAGTAGTGGTGGCGCATACATACCTTTTGTGTCAGCAGCACCCAGGAGGCAGAAGCAGACAGATCTGTGTGAGTTCGAGCAAGTTCCGAAGAGCAAGTTCCAGGACAGCCAGGGTTACATAGTGAGATCATGTCTCAAAACAAACAAACAAACAACAAACAAACGAAACAGCAACAGCAACAACAAAAAAGTCCGTCAATCAAAACAGAGGAGAAGGGGGAGGGGGAGGGGGAGGGGGAGGAGGAGGGGGGAGGAGGAAGAGAAACAAAGAATTAAAACTTGTTAAGAGAATTCAGCTGCCCATGGGTAAGCTTCTCCCTGAATCCAATAAGGGAGCTGAATCCAATCGCCTCTCCACCACCTGCAACCAAAGAGCCAAGCAGTCACCTGAGAGATTACTTCTTGGGCTCCATCCAGAAGGCCAGGGGAATTCCCTCAAGGGTATTTAAAATGTATTTACGAAATGATAAAATGAGCTGACAAAGCAGTTAGAAAAACACACGTGGCTATTTGAAGACAGCCGGAACTCTTGGAGCCAGAAACTGCATTTTAATCAAAGGCTCTAGTGCATTCTTTCGCATCCTAAAGTTTGAGCAATTTCTGCCTTGATATGATATCATTTGTGTGTGGGGGGGAGAAGACATGTTGCATGTTTTCTGGTGACTTATGGCCCATTTCAAATGGTTTGCGTACGGGAAAATGTGTCAGGACCCCCAAAGTTGTGATGTGAAAATATCCCAAGACACGTTTTGCTTTTCAAAACTATGCCTCAGGTTCATTTTGTGGAGAAATGACCACAACCTGGTCGAAATTTTATACACTCAAGACTGGGGTGAGACGGCTTAGATTATAAATCCCAAGAATTGTAAGTTTATGATAAGAGGTAGTCACACTGTAAGAGATAGGACCCATAGCTCTCATAGCAAGCAGAAGTTAGCCTTGCCAACTTAGACCCACGTCTACGATGCTGGTGTGCTTTGGAAAGTGGAGGAAATGGTTGTTTTCGCAGCTTTTTTACTTTGGTAATACTGATGCTAAACCATGTTTGCCTGGAAGTCATTTCAACATGTGAAATTGAAAAACTACCAGGCAGGTGGCCAAACATCTATGGCTTGAATGGGACAGGGAAACCTAGCGGTTCGCCTTCGGCATCTGCAGGTATATTTTTGGCATACTTGTCTAGTACAAATGAATAACACTTTTTTAACCGGAAAGCCCCCAGAACACTCATACAGAAACCAAACCTTGTGATTTTTACTCTTTCCTTACATCAGTACAAAGAATTCACGTTTTGAAAGCAGCTTCAGCAAATTCCCCCACTTGCCATTTTGTCAAAATAACTCTTTCAGTCATCTTTTCTGCCAACAGATATTCTAAACCAAACTTGTTACCCCAAACCTTGTATATCTAAAGAAGTCTATTCCCTACCTGGATAGTAGATCTCAGAATACAGACGCTAAGAAAGACCTGAAATGCTTGGTTTTCAGAACTTTTGTAGTAAAAATTTGCCTGGACCTCCCAAGAGACATAATAAAAAGATTATGTAATATGACTAAATGCTAACTAACAATAAAATAAAACCCTATGTGACGTCTGGGCATGAGGGTGTAGTGCAGGGATTAGTGACTTGCACAGTCACAATACACAGCTTTCAAAGACTGACTCTACTGAAAAGTTGCTCACAAGCAAAGTATGGACCATCAAGACCAGCGAATGGCTTCAACCGTGTATGTAGGTTGGAATTTATTTGCATGCTGCACAAAACAGGAAGGAATTGCCAAAATAATAACAGGGGCATTTCCCAGGTCCATAATTTTCTCTGAATTTTCAGTTTCTTTTTCTTCACCCCACTTTCTCATTAATACAGGGTCTTGATTAGTTGCCCAGGCTAGCCCTGAGGACACTCTGTAACCTACACAGGCCTTGAACTTGTGATGTTCCTGCCTCTATCTTGGAAAATGTCATTTGTACTTTCCTCAATGTTTTAAATGAAAATACCAATGCTATGAATAATTTCCCTTTTTTTAAAAACATCATTTTTAGTACTATTAGTAAATTTTGAACATTAACATCAAGAACATCAAATTGCTACATCCTTCCATTCTCATTTCCTGCCCCAGCACCTGTCTCCAGTCTTTTGTCTCTCATCACAAATAAATCTCCATCACCTTAATGTACACACGTCCCACAATAATGCTGGGTAACCTCAGAGGCACAGTTTATTGAGCTACAAAATAAATTACAAATTGTAGCCTAACGCTATCTCTTGAGCCCACCTTTAAAGACTGCAATGGGAATATGCCCATGAAAATCCAAGTGTTGGATTCTCCACACTAAAAGGAAAAGCACTGTAATTAGCACTTTGTTTTCTTAAAAGCAAATAATCTATTGAGCTAAATCCAAATATACTTAAGGAATAATATTGGTGGCAGAGTATAAGGATGTAATGCAAGGAGTCTGAGGCTGACTTAGCTAGCGCCCAGTTGAAGTTGAAGCACACTGAATAATAACCACAGACCTATGGACTGTGGGAACTGGCCAATGGCAAGAGTACCTTTGATTAATACATGACAGGAAGGAGTTGGCAGCCACACAGAAGGGAGAACTTACACCTGCTGCTGTTTTAATTCTCTATTATGGGGGGAGAAATTGTAACTAGGACACACACACAGCCACTCACACTTTACACAGAAGTTGACTCAGCGGGCAGATTTTGTCAACAGTCTCGTTGGTACGGTGGGTCTTTACAGCGGAGGAGACTGGTTCCTCCTCAGTCCTGTTCCAGCAGGAGAATGTAAAGGGACCAATGCCAGTGTCCACTGGAGAGATAAACATCAAAGAATGTGTGCCCAAAATACACAGGAGATGTTGAGAAAGAGCCAAAACCAGGACCAGAAAACCAGGGAAAGGGTATAGGCAAATGGTACTAGTTAGAACCGTGCTGTCAAGTGTTCCCTCAACAAAGATCTGCGCTTCTGTAGCCTGCCTGCAGTGTAAGAGACTGAGGCAAGAGCTAGACTCACTCATCACCAGTGAAGGAGGCCTATACCTTTATCTGCCTCACTGGGAAGCCAAGTTTACTCTGGCAGCTGCCCTCCTGACATCAAATCCACTCCCCTGCGGCTCAGGCAGGAAGAGCGCTCTACAACTGAGCTCCACCCCGGCCCTTGCAGCTGCTTTTGTTACCACTCTCTTAGTTGGATCCTTCCTAAGCAGGCTCCTCATTCTTTGCTCTCAAGATGGCTCAGCAGTTAGCAGCACTGGCTGCTCTTCTGGAGGACCAGGGTTGGCTTCTCAGCACCTATAAAGTGCCTCACAGCTATCTGAAACTCCAGTCCTAAGGGATCTAATGTCCTGTTCTGCCCCCTGCATGCCCCAGGCATGTGGTGTGCAGGCATTAATGCAGGAATGTGAGCCACCATGTGGGTGCTGGGAATTTTACCCAGGTCATCTGGAAAAGCTAGCCAAGTGCTTTGAAACCACTAAGATATTCTCCCATCCTCTGTATTTTTTCTTTTGAGAAATTCTCCTTAGCCTATTTTTTGATTGGGTTGTTTGTTTTCTTGACACACACACACACACACACACACACACACATTCAAGTTTTAATGCTACCTTTTTTTCTTCTGATTTATATGATTTTGTGAATCAGCCATATTAATTAAAGTCTATGAAAAAACTAGGGATATAGGTCAATTGGTAGAGTATTTGCCCACAATATATGAAGGTCAGAGTTTGAGCCCCAACACTCAAAGACAAAGACAGAAGGATCAGAAATTCAAGGCCATCCTTGGCTACTTAGCAAGTTCAAGGTCAACCTGAGACTGTGTCCAAAAAACAAGAAAAAACTTCTATGAAAATAGAAAGAAGCTGGACAGTGTTGGTTCATTCCTTTAATCCCAGCACTCAGGAGGCAGAGGCAGGAGGATCTCTGTGAGTTCAAAGCCAGCCTGGTCTACAACAAAATGAGTTCCAGGACAGCCAGGGCTACACAGAAAAACTTTTGTCTCAGAAAACAAAACAAAAACAAACAAAAAGAAAAGGAAAAAACCCAAACAAAACAAAATAGGAAGGCAGAGGCAGGCGGATTTCTGAGTTCGAGGCCAGCCTGGTGAGTGAGCTCCAGGACAGCCAGGGCTATACAGAGAAACCCTGTCTCGAAAAACCAAAAACCAAAAACAAAAAAACAAAAAAAACCCCAAAACAAAATAGGAATAATTCCATAGGGTTGACACAGTAGAGGGCCCCTGAATAATTCCATAGGGCCTGTCTTAAGGTTTTACTGTTATGAACAGACACCATGACCAAGGCAAGTTTTATAAAGGGCAACTGTGGTGGAAATGTTCTTTAGCATAGGGGAAGATTTAGGGGTGGCCTCTCTGCTAAAAGGCAAGAAGGGGGCACCTTCACATAATCTCCCTGCAGCTAAGGGCATAACCGCTCCATGAAGGAGGGGGCACCTTCTGATAATCTCCCTGCAGCTGAGGATATGACTGCTCCATGAACCCAAGATGTTTTGGAAGTGATTCAAGGCTACTGAGAGCTGTGTGTGCAAGGATCAAAGAAACAAACCTCATGCACCTGGGCATGGGGGAAAATCATTTACTGCTAATTAATGAAGAAGTGGGCATGCTTTGGCCATGAGAAAGTGCTAAGAGATTGTGCTATATGATTGTTGTTTGATTCTGTTTTTAACCTCACTGTACTTTACTATAAAAGATTTCTCACATTAAAGGCTTTTTGCCATTGCCAGCAGAGCGGTGGCCCTCTCGTTCTCATTCAGTCGCCCTCTCTACTTCAGCCTCACCCTTGTCGGCTGGCTCCGACAGGCAACATTTAATTGGGGCTGGCTTACAGGTTCAGAGGTTCAGGCCATTATCATCAAGGTGGGAGCATGGCAGTATCCAGGCATCATGTAGTAAGAGCTGAGAGTTCTACATCTTGTTTCAAAGACAAACAGGAGAAGTCTGGCTTCCAGGCAGTTAGGATGAGGGTCTTAAAGCCCACAGTGACAGACCTACTCCAACATGGCCACACCTCCTAATAATGCCACTTCCTGGGCTAAGCATATACACACCATCACAGGGTTGACCCAGTGGAGGCCCCTTCCTTTAGCATGGTTGTACTTCCTTAGGGAGATGTTGGATCTGGTGGACCATCGTATCTTAGTGTTTTAAATGGTCCATCAATGTGACACACACAAAGTCCTAGCTTTGATTCCCAGCACCATGTAAAAGAGATTTTGTGGCTCACATTTGTAATTTTAGCATTTGTGATATGGAGATAAGGAAGATCAGAAGTCCAAAGTTATCACAGAGTGAGTTCGAAGTCAGCCGGGGATACCAGACCTGATCTAAAAATAAAGATACCCCACGCCCATCAAAACAACAACAAAACAAGCAAACAAAAAGCCATAAGCCAGCCTTCCCTCTGGGCCACCTAAGACATGTGCTCTCTTAAGCTCTCAACCATCTTGTTTAATTAAATACCTATTTTGTATTTAGTTATTTAATGTCTGTCTCTACCAGAACTAAGTTCCATTAGTGGATACTGACTGTATCCATGGTACCTGGCACAATGAAGATATTCAATAAGTGATACTGAATGAATACATCTAATTAACCAAGTAAAAGCTTGGCAGACTTCCCCAGCTGGCTATGGGAAACACTCAGGACAGCAAAATGCTCGAACCAAATGCTAGCGTTGTCATGGCACCCGCATTAAATACTGTGGTTAAACCTGATCAGTAATAGTGCTAGTCGACACACTGAGGTGGTAGCCATGAGTCTCAGAGCTACGGTCAGAGAAAGCATACTGTGGCTTGCTTGCCCCGTGCATTTCCATAGGCTCTTCTCCTCCTCATAGTGCCCTTTCTTCATTCCGTGAACCTTAAACATCTTTTCTGAGACTCCAGTATAACAAACATGTGAGGAATGGCTGTGTCTTACATACAGATCTCACTATTGCCTGGAAGCCGGTCTTCTCCAGTTTGCCTTTGCAACAAGATATAGAACTCTCAGCTCCTCCTGCACCATGCCTGCCTGGATGCTGCCATGTTCCCGTCTTGATGATAATGGACTGAACCTCTGAACCTGTAAGCCAGTCCCAATTAAATGTTGTCCTTATGAGAGTTGCCATGGTCATGGTGTCTGTTCAGAGCAGTAAAACCCTAACTAAGACAGTTACCTTCCTAATATTTAAATTTTTTCCCAAATTAATATATAGATTTAATATTATCCTTTTTTCTTTTATATACATATTTTAATTTATTCTTTGAGAATTTGACATATGTATGCAATGATTTTGTTTGTTTGTTTGTTTGTTTTTTGAGACAGGGTTTCTCTGAGTAGCCCTGGCTGTCATGGAACTCACTCTGTAGACCAGGCTGGCCTCTAACTCAGAAATCCTCTGCCTCCCAAGTGCTGGGATTAAAGGCATGTGCCACCACTGCCTGGCTCCTTATATAATTTTTTATTCCTAGATCTTATAATAATGAGTCAATAATTGGACTCATGAGATGATATCAAGTCAGAAGGCTTTGGTCATACTTAACTGTACTTCACTATAGTGTAGTCTTTTCTGCCCCTAAAATGAAATGTCCTACATTCAACCTATGCAGAATGAGTCAGGAAGAGCTGGCAGTCAGACAGGGATTGGAGGCATGTGGGCATCTCTTGCTCTCCCTCAGCCTGCTCCTCAAGCTCACACAATCACTGCATCCACCCGCCAAGCATCCCTTTACCATGCTTGCTCACTGACTGTTCCCTCAGGATTGTAGGCTGGATTGCAGTATCCAGCCTTCTGGAGACTTCACAACACCTTGCTCAGCAGAAGGCAGCTGTCCTAAGACAAGCGAGCTTCCGGAGACCACTTCTTCCACCTGCCATCACTCTTTCGACCCAGTACTACAGATGCGGGACCATCCAGGCCACAGCCACCATCTTCTTACTTAAGAGGATCTGGAAAATGGACAGAGTGAAAGACAAGTAGAACACTGAAAACGAGCTACTGCTGAGTGTAGCTCCACAGTAGGGTGCTTGCTTAGCACACAGCAGGCTTGGGATTCCATTCCTAACATGGAAAAGAAAGGGTGGAAGGACAGGGAAGGAAAATGCTTTTAAAGCTGTAACTACTGAGACTGGGAGATATGAAAAAGTGTGTGTTGTACAAGCGTGCAGACCTGACTTTGATCCCCAGGACTGGCATTCGAGTCCAGCGTGGACATAGGAAGATAGTTCAGAGGGGAAAGTGACTACCAGGCTAGCATGAGAGTTTGAATTTCGATTCTCAGAACCCACACAAGGTTAGACATAGCAGTGGATTTC
>JADRCC010543612.1:6797-28240 GCA_019843855.1 Hylomyscus alleni
CTCTCTCTCTCTCTCTCTCTCTCTCTCTCTCTCTCTCTCTCTCTCTCACACACACACACACAGACACACACACTCAAATACACACATGCACTCACTCACACAGAAGTAGACTAAAAATAGAGAAAGCCAACAAAGTTTCCCCTCAGAGAAACAAAGTCCATAGAACTTCTCAAGAAATTCAGTTATTCTTATTTCCACCATTAGTTTCCAGAAGTAAGAAATGCACAGCCTGAGGAATGTATAATAAATTTTTATTTTATTCTGGTTTGAATTCCATCTTTATTGTAATGACACACAACTTTTTTTTTTTTTTTTTTTTTTTTGGTTACACGCCTCCCTGTGTTAAGATTGCTGAACAAAACATAGATAATTTAGAAGTGTCCAAATTTTGCAGAGGTTTACAGAACAACAGAAAAAAGCAATCTTCTCCCCACTGATTATTTTTAGAATGTGTCCTTAAATTTCAGAGTTTGTCATTATCTTTCCAAGAGCTTATCTGTATTGACCTTTCCTATCCTTTTTTTTAACATCTTAAAAGCTTCAATCATATTTCAACTCTTCAATGTCTTCTCTCCAACTATTGTAATTTCAGTTTTTCTGGCTTTCAGAAGTAATATAACCTCCTTTCACATTTATCATTCTGGTCCCGTCAATCCCTTCTGCCTTCTCAATGTCTTTTTGGTGACATTATTCCTTTCCCTACTGAGGGAGATTGTCTCAAATGGCAACTCACCGAGTGTACTTAATCAGCCACCATTACAGTGCCTGGCTTCCCACGACATGTTTGTAGCCCATTTCATAAATTTATTGTTCTTAAAAGCAAACCTAATTTTGCAATGAAACTATCCAATCCTCTTTTCATCAAAAACCAAGGTAAAATATGTCTTTGGTGTAAACAGTCCTATTGAGTTTCAGAGATCTAATTGGAGTCAGTTCACACTGTCTTCTCTAAAACCATTCTTCTTGGACTTCTTATTACAGTGGGTATAGCTTTGATCCCATTCCAGTTCTCTTTTGTCTCTCATTTCTTCCTTATTTTGTTTTTCCTTAACTTGTAGAGTGAACAGAATAGGCTATAACCCACTACCCATGTTGTATTGTACACACAGTAATCTAAGTATAGCATGGGTCTTTTATACTTTAGATCCTTAAAATGCCCAAAGGAGGAGGCTTCCACCAAGGCTGACAACCTTGTTCAAGATCACATTGTGTTCTTTCTGACCTTCGTTTTTCACTATGCCAAGAATCTGAAAGTAGAAATTTCAAGAGGATGTCTAGTATTGGAATATTACCAGGTTCGTGCTAAGATTGGAAGATTCTCATTTTGTGAATATCAGAATGCTTGTGTCCTATTTGTATTTATTTGCATGATTATGTCAGGGGGTCAGTACTGAAGTTTACAAGTTGAAATGTGTTAAAGTTACTGAGATTTACATGATATTTATAATCTTTTGTTTTGCAATGGCTTAGAGCATTTATCATCATCTGAATCTGAATGCTCTAATGTCAACTCTCTGTTTTCTGTTTCCATCACTTCTTTGACCTCTCTGAATCAATTTTTTCCCTTAGCTTCATTTGTATATGAATACTAGCAATTCATATTTACATATTTAAACTGAATACTTAAACATGATATAAATACCACGAGATTTATCCCTTATAAATAGTTTAACTAAAGTTTTTGCACTTAATATTTTTGGACTGTGGTTGACCAAGAGACACTGAAAGTATTTAAAAAATGAAATCAGAGTTAAGTGAACAACCTTGTTCAAGATCACATTGTCTGATCACTTAACTCTGATTTCATTTTTTAAATACTTTCAGTGTCTCTTGGTCAACCACAGTCCAAAAATATTAAGTGCAAAAACTTTAGTTAAACTATTTATAAGGAATAAATCTCGTGCTAAACTGAATATTATGGTTGAATCACAGTCTATTCTTTCTGCTCCATTCTACTCAAGACATGCATCATCCTATTGTCTAGAGAACTCGTACCCACAATCTACTTGCTCAGTTATTTAGTGGCTATCTTACTTATCATATGGACTATCATATCATTGGTTTAGATTGCTTGTTGTCACTGGTTGGCCATTATGCAGTAGAATATCATGATTTCGTGTGGTATACGACATTCACCTCTTCATGTAGGTATTGTCTCATCTCACAATATCAACTAGAGGAAAGCTAATAATAGTTTGGGTAAGACCATGTTTGCATAATTTTTAATATAGTATACTGTTATTATATCTACTCTTGTCACTAGTCTGTCACCGCACATAATTTCTTGCATTCCTAGCACAGAGGATGTAGTGATAAGGTATCCATTTGACTTGTCTAAACAAGCAGTTTTCAGGCTCAGTGAGAGACCTCGTCCTGAAACCAATGTACAGGGCAATTGAGAATGACATGTGACCTTGATTATGGCTTCACATGTGTCACACTTGCACAGAACTAAGTGAATAAATTAACAAATAACGACAAACGAAGATTTTAATCACTTTTTGGAAAGAGAGAATAGAAGACAGGGAAAAACGAGAGCCCAACATATAAAAAAAATTGTCTGTGGGGAACAGAAGCAAATAGAAGCTCTTTAGACTCTTCACCCAAGTTCACCATGCACCTGAATCTTCTCTGCAAGGTTTAAAAGGAAATTAGACTGACCTGCAAATCTTGGGAAAAGGGCCTTGACTCCTAGTCCTCATCCTTCCCAATGCAGAGCAAACTGTGTTGTGATGATAGTAAATGCGAGGTTCTACCCCACCTTTGATCATTTAGTTCCCAAATAAAAGATACTAAACTTCTATTTTATAATAAGCCTTAAAAGCTCTAGAGCTGGGCAGCTATCAAATCAACGCACTATTTTGTCTACTGCCCAGTAAATAACCCCAAGATATAACTTTGCATGTTCCACCTGAGCTGTTCCTACTCCCACTGAGTGGCCCTCATGGCCATACACAGTCATGATCAACCCACCCCATGCCATGCCATCTTCGTATCTCTTCCTCTCTCCTCTCCTCCTTGTGGTCTCTGAGTCAGACCCCAAGCCCAGCAAACTAAGCCCTGCCTGCCTACGGCTCCTCTGCCACCTATAGGCTGTGAACATCTTTATTCAAGCAATAGTTTTAAATGAAGGAGCAGGGTTGCATAGCATCATTTGGTGTGTGTGAGGATCTGGTATATGTGGGAGGACAACTACATCTTGAGAAGCCACTGTTTAGCATTAGAATACAAGCAGCATCAGACCAATACACTACAAAGCTGTTCTGCCAGGTTGACTGGACCACCTAGAATAGGCCTAGGATCACACCATTTTAAGCAATTTATTTATTTCTTTGCAACTTCCCTGCTGCGTGTTGCTCTGTTACTTCACTTGGCCAGATAGTGTGTTAACCATAAAATGAAGTGCCAGGGTTTGACAAGTTGGGTTTTTCCAGAAGGTGTGAAGAAATACCTGTGAACTGATGAGATGTGTGAAGAATGTAGCAATTGAAATATTGGCTATCACTTGTAAATGGACACTCTTCCAGGAAGTGTGTTTCCTTCCTGGGTTCTCACCCTCTCCTGTGACAGACGGGGATAATATATAATAGTTTAAGGTGTTAGAAGAGAAAATATCTGAACCTGTTTACTTCTGCTAGCTGAGACATTGTGAAAAGTCCATGAAGAGCCTGAGTAGGAACGTAGTCGTCTGCATGAGTTAATGTGTGTGCGTGTATGTGTGTGTGTACATGTGTGTGTATGTATGTTAGTTTATACTTGTGTGTATGCATGTATGTATGTATGTATATGAATGCCCATGGTCTGTCCGTGTATGTTAGTGTATGTGTGCATGTATGTGTACATTTGTGTGTATCTGCCTGTGTGTAATGTATATGTGTGTCCAAGTGTGTGTATGAATGTGTTAGTGTATATGTGGATATATGTATCTGTCTGTGTGTGTATGTGTATGCTAGTGTATGTGTGGATATGTGCATATCTGTGCATTTGTGTGTGTGTACATTTGTGTGTGTGTGTGTGTGTGTGTGTGTGTGCGTGTGTGTGTTTGGGCACACATAAGCCATGGTATGGTACATGAGTGGAGATCAGAGTACCATCTCCCGTTTTATGTCTTGTTTGAGGCAGGGTTTGCTGTTCATTGCCACTAATTAATCAGACTAGCTGATGTGTGAGTTTCCTGGGCATTTTTGTCTCCTCTTACCTCTGCATAAGAGTTCTAGGATTCTAGATTTTCTCTATAGCTTCCAGCTTTTATGTAGGTTTTCTGTAATCCAAACTGAAGTCTCCACAGTTGACAGGAAAGATGTGATCCGCTAAGATGACTCCAAAGTCCAAGTCCTTTGTTTAGAATCATGTTATTTTCCTTGAACATTAATATTTTTCCTGCAAATGTATCTTTGTATGTTGTACCTCACAAATGACAAACCTAATGAGGTGCTCACACCAGCATCACTTATCCGGGCTCCACTGTAGCTTAGTGACCTACTAGTAATTTCAGCACAACTTATCCTATTTGTAATATCTTTCAATAATATCTATGTGACCATTTCTTACTGTAAAAAGAAATCTTGTTTTATGTGTGTATCTTAAATTGAAGTTAAGAACATAGAATCACTAATCATTTTGCATTCCATAGGCATATTGTATAAAAAAAATTACTAAGCTATGGCATTCAAGTTGTTTTTATGCATTTAAATATGCTGATCAGTTATTTTTAAAAAGAAAATCAGAGGAAAGTTATAGGAACCAGGTCATAGATAAAGTGTATGAAAAATGAGTATTTATATAACAGTAATAATTTATCAATTGCAAAAGATAACCTGAGAGTCTACAATAGAATGACCAACAGCATACTTTATTACACCCCAAATATTTTCCCTTCTGTGCTAGGAGAATTGAGTAGTTAAAGAGTTGCTTTGCTGTTCCCCAAATGTGAGCTCTATATTCGTATCCTGTCTTTATCTGAAGATGAGGCTCAAAGTTGGCCCAAGAAACTGATTTAAATAATGAAAATATATAAATTTAAATTGAAAACCAGTGTTGGGAATAATGAAGACTACTGAATGATGGTTCAGGCAAGAAGGAAAAAGACCTTATGTATATACACTCTCCTCATTTCATTTCTGTAGCTATGATAAAACTCCCTGACAAAAGGAACTCTAAGGGAGAAAGGGTTCATTCGGATTACAATGCCAGGTTAAAGTCCATCATTGCATTACCTACAAAGCGGAAACTTAAAGCACTTAGTTACATTCATCGCCAAGGGCAGAAAATGAATGCCTCTGTGGCCATGAACAGATGTTTTATTCACCTCATATATGGTCCAGGATCCACTGCCTCAGGAGTTTGCTGCCCACTGGTGTTGGGGTTTCTTGTATCATTTAACATGGTGAGAATATCCCCACAAGAATGCCTGCGGGACAACCTGGTATAAACGTCTCCTCACTGAATCTCTCTTCCAATGTAAAATTCTACAGTGTGTCCACTTAAAATTAAAAGAAACCGTCACGCCACTCACAATGAGGCAAAAGTATAGAACACTGATCATGACAACAATAACTATAACATGTAAAAGAACCGAAAGCCAACCAGTTGGAACTGAGCTGCATTCCATAAAGTCAACATCAAAGTAGTTGCCTTGACTATTACTGTCATTGACTATTACTGTCAGAGCTTAGGAATACTATTATATTTCTGTAATATTGCAATGTAGAAGAATAGAGATATACGGCATAATTTCTGGGGAAGATTAGAAGTAAGAATTGATTCAGAATATTCAAAGATTGACTTAAATTTACTAATTTTAAACGATTTATTCATTTACTTTATTTTGTGTGTATGAGTGTTTTGCCTGCATATATGTACGCATATGTGTGTGTGAGCCTAGGGCCGACAAAGGTCAGAAAAGGCATTGGACCTCAGGACTTGGAATTACGGATGTTTGTGAACCGCATGTGGGTCCTGGGAACTGAACCCTGGTTCTCTGTTCTAGCAAAAAAAAAAAGGTGCTTTTAACCTATGAGGCATGTCTCTGACCCCCAATAACCCAAGTTTATAAACAAAATTTGATGAACTTTGCCAACAAGCAAAGGACAGTGTTACTGTCTAGTTACTGTCTATCTCTAAATGTGTAAAGAAAGCATTTTCTTATGAGAGATTCTTAAGTTCTTGTTTGCTGCTGTGCTTGGCAATGGGATCTGGCTCCATCCAACCCTAGCAAACATTCAGAATGTATTATAGCTGTGGGTCTGAGATTCATGAAACCCTGGGGGTCTTAGTGGAGAAAGTGTGAAGTAACTCCCTGTGGAGAAGTTCATAGTCCAGGGTGTGTTGAGCTTAAAGTCTAACCCAGTGCAGACTAGGGTAAGTGCTAATGAAAACTATAGACCCTTAGGAAAGAAAGGGAGCCATGAGGGAGAGCTAGCTGGTGGACAGGATGAGGAAAAAGAAGGCTCAGGGACTCTAGAGAATGGAACATGATTTGATATTACAACTTTTATATTGAAATGTACAGGGTCTCCTAGGTACTACTGGGATATCTGCTGAAGAAAAATTTTCTGTGGAGGTGAAGATGAAGTTACTGTGAAAGATACTGAGCCATAGCAACTTCATGCGGAATGGCACAGCAACGGTCTCTTTGAATGATGGGCATGGGACTGAATTCTGTTTGAAGGAAACAACTTTGATCTTCAATAAGTCTACAGCAAAATGTCTACTCAGGAAGGTCATCTGCTGTAGTTCACGGACAGTGCCATAACAAACTATTTGAGGTGCCGCGAAGTGATGGCGCACACCTTTAAGCCCAGCACTTGGGAGACAGAGACAGGCAGATTTCTGAGTTCAAGGCTAGTGTGGTCTACAGAGTAAGTTCCAGGACAGCCAGGCTACGCAGAGAAACCCTGTCTCGAAAAACAAAACAAAACAAAAAACAAAAAACAAAAATAAAACAAACAAGCAAAAAAACCTGTTTGAGAACAGTTGTGTTGAAACACTAAATTTTACAAAAGGAAGTTAGTTCTACAGTCTTCAGGGCCGAGAGTCCCGGGACTAAGGCATGTACACACTCAGTGTCTGGTGAAAGGAGGCTGTGCATTCATATGATAGAAGGAGCAAACCTTCTACCTCAAGCCCCATTTTTGAGGGTCCTACAATCCCCTCAGGATGGTGAGACTTTAGTGGTCCCGCACAAGAGCAACAAGTGTTCCTAACCACTGACGCATCTCTCTAGCTTAGAATTTCTTTCCTCTGTAAGTTTCCTTCCATCATGGTCTATGAAAGCAATAGAAATGAAACCGAAGTACTGCTAAATTCATTTGATTTTAATTTTCAAAACTTACTTTATTTTATTGTATTTGTGTGTGTTCATGTGTGGATAGGCATACACATGGGTGCTGGGCAACCTGTTTGTTGAGATAGACACTGTTTTTCCTAATATTCTGTGTGAGTTACTTTGCCTAGTCAGTCAGCACACTGTGAGTCCTGCCCATCTCTACCTCCCCGCACTGGGATTAGTGGAGTGCTATTATCCCTTCTTCCTTTTTATATGGATTCTGGGGATCAGACTCAGGTCCTCATGCTTACAATGAAAGCGTTTTACCATCCAAGCGATACCTCATTTCTTTAAGGACCTTTCCAAACAGGATGCTGGATCTGCTGCAAAGTTTCCTGATATCCACAGTTGTTGCTCATTCAGCCTATGATTAGCTGGTTCTGGCTTTAGAGTCTTTCTATAAACACTTGCTCGAGTGTTTGTTGATCGACTGCAACGTACATCAGTCCTTAGCCTCAAGACAACAATTGCTTGACTGTCTTCTGCCAGCTTTTATGACTGCAGAGCATGATAGAAGGATTTATAGACACCTTGGGCTTAAGGTGAATTCGACAAATAGTTCCATATTTCTTTAAAGGTGAATATTAAACACAGGTGACTATTATAGACTGGTAGATATGCTCAAATTCTAAGTAAATCAAAAATAAAAAACATAATTCAGTTATTCATATATTCATATATATATACATATATACACACTTATATTTCTGTATGTGATATATATACAAGTATATATATATATATATATAGTTGTATATAAAATAGTTAAGATATATATATATGTGTGTGTGTGTTGTAATACTGTATATGTACACTCCTGGTACTTTATACTACTAGCATATCTTTTAGGTTCCCCAATAGGTATTTTTTATCTGCTCTATGATCTATTATCTGCTATATAATCTACAGTGTGGTGTTAATGTATTTCCCCATATGTCTTAGTCACCTTGGAAAGCTAGACATTGGTTTTTTTTTTTTTTTTTTTTTTTTTTTTAGAATGTTTTGTAGCAATGAGGCTGCCTCTCTTTGTAACAGTAAGAACCGGAAGCATTCTTGGAATGTGGACAAATTCTCCAGACAGTATCTTTGTAACTGTTGCATTTTGATTTAGTACCTGGGCTCACATTTCCCTCATTATTTTTTTATTACAGAGAGGATAAAAGGCAAGGGAGGAAAGATCAAAAGCTAATTAAAAGTAATCAAATATTTTTCTAACTTTTATACCTGACAGCAATTTTGGCTCACGTCACTTGTAACATTTTGAGATCAATGTTTGGTAAATGATTCCTCTGATCCTTATTTATGTTTTAATGATTTTTCTTACAGATAATGTGAGAGGGGAGTTTATGTGTGCTCTTGACAGCAGGCCTAATACAACTAACAATTAACATGCACAGAGTATTTTCTATCATGAAATATCAAGTGCATTAAAACTATAATGTAAATGAATGTTTAATGTTTTGCAATGAAATAAGAATTTATATCACATTCTACCGGAGATGTTAGTGTTTTACAAGTTACTGAAATTATTCACTCAGTAAGTCATAGACCACACTATATTCCAAGTGCAAAATGCTAGACATTAAGAATGAAATAATGAGGAAAATAAGGTACATATCTTTATGCTGTTTTTGCATGCACATGTGTACATTGTTTTTATCTGTATGCATGTACCCATGCATGTATATGTGGAGACCAGAGAAGGACAACTTGGCTTCCTGCTTGCACTTTCTAGCTATTCTTTGGTGGCAGGGTCTCTAACTGAACCTCTAGCTAGGTTAGCAATGAGCCTTTAGTAATCCTTCTGTCACTGCTGTAATAGGCACATATGAGCACACCCAGTTCTGAAGGCAAGTTTAGAATATCCAACTCTTAAGCAGGTCATCATCTCCCCTGCCCTATCACATAATAGTTTTATACTTATATGCTTCACTGAATATGCATTTAGTGACCTTCTAAGTATCCCCTCACATTGGTATAGACTTGTAGGGGACAGACCCCTCACTTTTATATGTCTGTGTTTGTACAATGTTTCATTGTACAAAACTCAATGTACTTTGAGTTTGTTCATGCTCACATCCAGTACTCCATGTTTTCTTCCCCTTCATGCTCATCAGGCCCCACTGTTTCCCAGACAGTTTTGCTTCTACTTTCATGTTATATATACATACATGATTTTACATGTCTATGTAAAATCCAGGGCCTCCAAATGAAAGAAAATTATTTTTTTTTCCTTAGATGGACTTAATATAGTCATGTCCACTAGTATATATTATCCTGTAGACAGTATTCATTATTCTCCTTTATAGCTAAAAATATCAATTGTACACATCCATCACTCTTCCCATCCTTTCCTTTGCTACTGGACACCTGCTTGGTTCTATAACTTATATAACTTACCTATTTTAAATGTCACTAATGTATACACTCATGTGTGGGCATTTCTGTGACATGCTTTTAGTCCTGTGGACATTGGACCTGAACAAGAAACCCACGGTGATCCCTCCTGTGTGCCAGAAACATATGCAAAGCCCTGGAGACTTGGCATCGTCTAGATGACCACCCACACTCTCTTGTTTCCCTTTTCTTCCCTTTCTAATACAGTATTCATCTTTCAGGAATTACTCCCATGCAAATCTAACCAGGTCAAGACCGAAATGTATACAGGGATTCATGATCTGGACGTACACTTTCCTTCATATACTCATCCCTCATCTTTCTTCTACCTAAGCACCTTTCTAGTATGCCAAAGCCCTTGTTTCTTTATTGATCCTTCTGCCAGTAGTTGAAGCATCTAGACCCTTCTAGACTCTTCTAGACAGCTAGGATTTGCATGCCCTTGGTCAGTTTGATCCCATTAAGTGTTGCAACATGGTCTTTATGACCATTTGTGAATTGGAAGTCTGAAATAATCTAGACAGGAAACATAATCATGCATGTTGATGTTCTAAACATATATTCCTGGCACACAGGAGCTACTCCAAGCATATTTATTTAATGAGGTCACATAAGGAAAAGTTCCTTAAGTAACCCCCCTCCAAAAGGAAAACAAAACAACAAAAACACAAAACAAAAACAAACAAAAAACAAACAACAATAACAAAAATCAAAACATAGTTTCACTTGAGCTCCCAATTAAATTCCTCTTCCTGCTATTTCTAGAAAGTGATGGCTGATTTGCCAAGAACTGAACTTTTGTGATTAGCACCCGAAACAATTGTACTTCATTCCAATCATCATTTCAGCCTCAGGAGAACCACCTATCCTCTTAAGCATGGGTCTTGTGAGCTCAAGAAGCCAAAGAGCCTTGCCTGAAAACCGTCATGCACATTCTCAAACATAGCTTTACAGTGTGAGAACATATGCCCGGAAGGCACAGACTCGCCACATGGGTGTTGTGTTGCAAGAACAAGAACTGTTTTCTCTACTTCTCTTATTATTACTTTTAGCTCCTATTGCTATTCATCTTGGGTGACTGTCTCAGCTTTCTGTCATTATTCTTACAAATGAGATAAATCAACTTGTCATTTCAGAAGTTTCCATGTGTGATTTACTTGTCCTACTACATTGCTGTCTGTGGCTGGTAAGGTCATCATGAGGACAGCATGTAGTAAGCTGAGCTGCCACCTCAGTGTGAAGTGACAACGAGGGAAAGGACCAAGGTCCCAATGTCTCCTTCAAGGACACATCACTCAGACCAGAAGACTTCTCATAGGCCCTACTACATCAATGCTTTCATCTTTTCTTTTTTTCTCCATTTATATTTGTGTGTGTGTGTGTGTGTGTGTGTGTGTGTGTGAGAGAGAGAGAGAGAGAGAGAGAACATATATGTCTGCCTGTGTTCCTGTGTATGTCTGTGTGTGTGTGAGAGAGAGAGCGAGAGAGAAAGAGAGAGAGAGAGAACATGTATGTCTGTCTGTGTTCATGTGTATGTCTGTGCGTGTGTGTGTGTGAGCATGTGTGTCTGTCTGTTACTGTGTATGTCTGTGTGTATGGTATATTCATGTGTGTATGAATATTTGGACAGTTTTGGTCGTATATGTATATGGAAATTTAAGTGAAGGTCTAATAATGATGTCCAGAATTATATTATACTTGACAATTCTCCTTTTTTTACCCCCTTTTCTGAGACAGAATTTCACTGTATAGCCCTGGCTGTCCTGGAATTCACTCTGTAGACCAGGCTGGCCTCGAACTCAGAAATCCACCTGCCTCTGCCTCCCAAGTGCTGGGATTAAAGGCATGCACCACCACTGCCCAGCGATAATTCTCTTCCTTATTTTTTGATACAGGGTCTCTCATGATATAGTCATTCTTAGTAACCAGACTGCCTCCTGTGGAAGCAATCGTAGATTAGCTATCATGACCACCAAGCATATATGTGTGTTCTTAGGTTCTGATCTTTGGTCCCTATGCTTACTATACTGTTATCGCCCTAATCCTAGGTCTCACTTTTTTCAAGTACTTGAGTTCTTTCTATTTTTATCTATTCTTCTCTCAAACATTACATCCAAACTGAGGTTTCTCCTCCATTCCCTCCACCAGTAAACCCCCCTCCACCTCCCCTTTGCTCCAGGTCCACCTGTCCACATATCCCCACAGAAAAGAACAGGCCTTTCAGGGACATCAACCAAATATGATATAACAAGTCACAATAAGACCAGGCACATAGTTTGATGACATTAACGTTTGAGGACAAAACCCAGTAGGAAGAAAACGGTCCCAAAGGCAGACAAAAGGGTCAGAGACTGTTTCTGCTCCAACTGTTAGAAATCCCACAAGAAGACTGAGCTACACAACCATAACATATTGTAGAGGACATAGGTCAAATGTGGTATGTCTGTTTGGAGCCAGCCACAGTTCCAAATTCTGCTTCCTTCCTCAGGCTGTCCAGGTGTTGTTGCACATTGAACTGGAAGGATGAATCAGAGCCTGGAATGGGTGAGCTCTGCAGGATCCTGGTTCCCTGGGACTGAGTTGAGGTGGGGAGGCCTTCTTCAAAGATTTTTACATTACAGTTCTTTTAGATAAAGGCCTTCTCCAATGGTCTTCAGTGAAACAGCTTGTGGGCATATATTCTATTGGGCTGAAAAAGGCAATATATGAACCTTGGAGAGTAAGAAGGGGTTTTCAGGGAAAGTGCATTGGCTAGAGTTTAAAGTACCGGAGAATGCCTCATGTGCATCTAGAAGAATCCTGGGTACTTGCTTGGCAGTTTCTTATCAGGGAAGAGGAAGTTGAACTTGTAAGTTTGCCAAGGACTACATGACCTTCATCAAGTAGAGGGTGTTGGGGTCAGGCTCCCCAGATAATGTGAGAGTTCAGGAAGGCCTTCTAGAAACTGAGGTCCTCCATTTTGCACCAAGCTCAGACATGATAGAATATGACCTTAAGTTGAGAAGCAAGGTTTCCCAACAGTCAAATCCGGCAAGGTTCCCTGATGTCTATGAGCCCAGGTGAGTCCTAGTTTATTCTATGGGCTGTGTTCTTATGGTGTCCTTGATTTCTCTGGCACCTCCAATCCTTCCATCCTCTCCTCCACGGGTCCTCCTGAGCTCTGCCTAATATTTGGATGTGAGATTCAGCATTTGCTCCCATCAGATGCTGGATTAAGTCTCTTTGATGACAGTTTTGCTAGGTTCTGGTCTGATAACATCCTACAAGCATGACAAACTATAGGTTGGAGGTTTTATGGCTGGGTTGTTGTCTCAGTCCTTCATTTCTTATGGATTCCACCACTACCAAACACCACCACAGACTAGAACCGACACGAAATTTTAAACATGGCTTTTAGGAACATTCTCCCATCTGTAACAGTACATTAACTATTGTTTATCTTTAGGGGACATTGATGTCTCATACAGTATTTCACAAGAGTCTTCTGAGGAACTGGGAGTATTCTGTATCTTAATGCTGTTATTATATGGATGTAAACACAGATATGGCACTAGAGACAATGACACGTATAGAGATAGAGGTGGAAGGATGATAGCAGATAGATGATAAACAGATGGTTGATTCATGATAAGAAGGTAGGTGACAACTATATAAATGATCGACACACAGAGAGAAATAAAGAGAGACTAAGTTTTTAGTGTCTTGATATCACTTTTTCAAAGATAGCTTCAGTAGTCTAAAAATCTTCCAGTAGACCAACTTGCCAAAAGTCCCCCTCTTCTCTCAACCCTCTAGAGAACAGTTCTTTGACACTCGGACAATTGGAGAACATCACCTACATCTGAACTCATAGCTAGCTCCCAATTCTCAATGACCTTATAAATCATAGGAGAGAGACTTTTGTAAATCACATAAAAACAGTTTGACAGATAATAAGTTGTCAATGATGTTAGCTTTTAAATTAGGGTTATTCTTCACACCTGACCTTTACTCATTCTAATCCAACATGAAGTAAATGCTGCAGTTTATGAATTCCCCATTATTCTCAATTGTCACTGAGTGTTTTTGCATAAAAAGGATGAATAGAGATATCTTTGTCTGTCCCAGAATGTTCAAAGGCCTGACTATTCACTCTAAATGACGGATAGAAACTCGAACACTTCTGGTCGAGAGGCCAGCACCTTGCTCCCCACTGATGCTCCAAAGCCCCATAATGATGTCCCCAACTCAGAGGAAAGAGAACAAATGTCAAAGTGACAGGGCAAGTATGACCTTGAAAGGCAAAGAAACCAGGCTCAAAGTCTCTCAAAGAAGGAAAAATGGCCCTTTCCTTTGCTATGGAAATTTGAGTACCTAACAAACTGGGCTCCTAAGTTCTGCTCTCAAGTCCTCAAAAATATAACTCAGTATCGGCTAACCCACAGGGCATTAGACACATGGAATTCTCATTTCTTTTATGCTTTTCATCTGTCACTGAAAGATTTTTAAACCTTATTTAACTCCTTTTAAAAAAACTTTTCATTGATTCTTTGTGAATTTCACATCATGCACCCCGATACCCCTCATCTCCCATCCCTTCATAGTCTGCCCTACACCCTTGCAACGTCCCCTGCAAAATAAAAATAAAAAATGAAAAAAAAATCAAAACAAAACACACAAACACAAAAAATAAAACAATGCATACACACAAAAGCTCACAAAACAAAAACAACAATAACAACAAAAAAAAAACAACATGTCATGCATGTCATACATTACAGTGTGTTCCATAGTATATGCTTCTGTCCACATATGTGTACTTACAAATGTTCATTGCAATGAATTATTGGTCTGGATTGATGCCTCTGGCTTCTGAGACACTATCAGTTCTGGTTTCTCACAAGTATTCCTCTTGTATATCTTGTTACTACCCTGTGTATGGAGGTCCTGTAACTTTGGATCTGTAGGACCAGCCCCTTGATGTGCTCCCACAGATCATAGATGGGGTAGATATTGGGGTGAACCGACTCACAGTCCTGGATCCTAACCTGGGTGGTAACTTCACTGATCAGCTCTCCAACTCTCCCACATTCATATCACATCACTTGGGCAAGGTCTCCAGTTCCCAATTCCACAGCAGGCAAGGGTCAGGGTAAACCCCCTTGTTCTCATGGCTTCAGAGCCATCCCATCCATGTCTGTGTTCTTAGGACCAGACCCATGCCCAGTTGAGGTACAGGGACCACTCTCCCTGGTGCTGTAGCAGGTGAGGAACAGGGATAGCCCTTCTATTTTCATGATCCTATAGCTAGCTTTCCTGAATGCCTCAGGTGGCCTGGGGAAGATGGAGAAGGCATCTCTCCCTCAACAAAGGTACCTAAGATCAAAGGAGTGGCAGGACAAGCTTTCTTGCCCTCATGCCCTTGGGGTAGCTCACCAGCTCTCCTGTAACCACCATCAGAGCCAGCTCTACTGTGTTGCCCAGGAGAGTTTCAAGGTCATCTCTCCTCTATGCTGAAGCTAATGAGGGACATTGCAACTCTGCACAGCCCCTGGACAGCAACATGGCCAGAAGTAGCAGCCCAGATCTCGGCTATCCTAATGTCTTTTGGTGATAGTATAAGCCACAGACATTGACTCAGACTCTTGCTGCTGCATGGCTGTGAACCCCTTTTCTGTGGCCTCAAGTGGCAGGGCAGGCATCTCACATCAGATTATCCCTCTCCACCCTGTCATTTTTAGTTCTGACTCTCTTCATA
Source organism: Hylomyscus alleni (assembly GCA_019843855.1). Classification (NCBI taxonomy): domain Eukaryota; kingdom Metazoa; phylum Chordata; class Mammalia; order Rodentia; family Muridae; genus Hylomyscus; species Hylomyscus alleni. The sequence goes on from JADRCC010543612.1 coordinate 22,259, forward strand.
AGTGCTCAAACAGTTCTGCTTCTCGTTTCCTTACTTTTCTTCTCCACATCCCTGCACATCACCATGTGGCAGGGTCTTCTGTCTGCCTGCATGGTCCACAGCTGGAAGGCCTCTCCTTATTTAACTTCTTTCCCCAAACCAAAAATGATAACACGTTTCACAGTATGTACACATCTGCATCCTGTGGATTTACATAAATCTCAGCTCAACCTGTGAATAACTTTACGTAGAATCAATGACGGCCATAAATGGAGGATGGCCTCTCTGCTTCAACTCCTTAGCTCCCTGTCCGTCCGTGAAGAGAAACAAACAATCCTGAAGTGTCAGTTTGGCAGGCTTCACAACACATTCCTATTCTCTTCCAGGCATATTACATTTGAAGTTTGGTTAAAGGGGTACTGGAAATATAAGTTAGCTTTCATTTCTATTTCTTTTTAATGAGTTTGATCAGTGCTTATAGGACGTTTGTATTTCATCTTTGTTATTTTTTTAATTATACTCAAATTAATTAACTATAAACAAACAAAAAAATAAACTGGACTCTTATTGTATTTTCTATCATTTGACAGCTTCACCCACTCACAGAATGAATTTTAGTCCATCACTTTTTTTCAACCCACCTCTTCTCTTCTGAAACTCTTTTCCAGTGACCCCTTCATGCTTTCCTGTTGGAGTGTCTTGCCGAGGCATGGGAGGGAGGTTGTTTACTGGAGCAAAAGTGACTTAATAGCTGTGGACAATGCCATTCTCCCCAACAACCATTAAAGGCCAATAGTCTCCCAGGGCTGGCTAGTGCTCCAGATGAAATGGGAGCCAGTTCACGCATAGGCAGGGCTTGCCCGGACACCCACAGTTACAGTGAGCTCATATGTTGAGAACTGGATTGTTTGTATCAGCTCTTTCATTGATCAGGTTGCTTGGTTTCTTATTGTTTAGTTTTATGAGTTTTTGTGTGTTTGATGTATTAGTCCATCAAACATAAAGTTAGAAATGGTTTCTCGCTGGGCAGTGGTGGTGCATGCCTTTAATCCCAGCACTTGGGAGGCAGAGGCAGGCAAATTTCTGAGTTCAAGGCCAGCCTGGTCTACAGAGTGAATTCCAGGACAGTCAGGGCTATAAGATAAACCCTGTCTTGAAAAAACCAAAAACAACAACAACAACAACAAAAAGAATCTTTTATTTTTTGATTACTTGAGGTTTCATATCATCCCAGTCAAAATTCTAGTCATTAAGAGAGCAAGTGTTGATGAAGTATGAAATTTTCTAAAAAACAAGAACAAAAAACCCAAGTGATTTTGTATGACCTAACAACATTTCTACAGGTGTTGACCCAGAGGATTCTATATCAACTAGAGTTACATGTACATGAATCTTTATTATAATACCATTTACAACATCTAAGGAGTAGGATCAACCTACATATCCAAGACTAGAGGAAAAGATGTACAAAATGTGGCTTTATACACAAGGGAATTTTTTTCAGCCATAAAGAATATTAAATTATATTATTTTTTTCAGGAAACTGGATTATAGTTAGGTATAATCATCTTAAATGAATTAAACCAGATTTAGAAAGACAAACCTCATGTTTTCTGTCACATGTGGTTTCTAGACAGATTATGGTTTATTGACAGATAAAAATGTTTATATGTATGTTCTGGTTAGCCTTTGTCAGCTTAAAACAAATGAGAAACAATTAGACAGAAGGAACCCCACCTGAAGAATTACCTCCATTTGATTGGCCTGTGGGTATGCATGTGGGTACATTTGCTCGGTTGCTAATTGATATAGGAGGGTATATTGGGTATCAGTCAACTGGTCCTTCCAATTCTGAGTCAATGGGCTTAGGCTACGTAACAAAGGTAATTGAAGTAAACCAGGAAGTAGCATTTCTCTGTGTTTTTTTTTTCTTTTTCTTCAGTTCCTGCCTTGAGTTCCTGTTTTGGTGTCCCTGGATGATGAACTGTAACATATAAAAAAAGTAAATTCTTTCATTACCAGGTAGCTTGTTATCAGTGTTTTGTCATAGTAGCAGAGAAGAAAAGTTGGCCAATATATATAAATATATGACATGAAAGTAGGATATAGGAGTGTGGTGTGCTGTGCTTCGCCCTAAAGATGGCACTGAGTCCAGCCCCGGTTATGTGTCATACAACTCCATTTCTGGCAAGTGGGCAGACCCTGCCTGTGGCATGATCGGTTGTAAGACCTCGGCAGCCTATGGAGAGATGAAGCGTGGTATGACACCATGGACAGTCACTAAGGGTATTTAAGCTGAGCTCATGGGCTGCTCGGGGGCACACCCTTATTCCATCTGTAACTTTCAAGGCCTGAGTAAACTGTGGCTGGAAGGAACATGTATGCTGGTCTTTCTTTAATGCAGGACTCGAGTCAGGCGCGGCATATAGGAGGAGGGGGAACATACTCAAATTTGACTTGTTTGTGCCTGTAGGTGTGTGTGTGTGTATGTGTGTGTGTGTGTGTGTGTGTGTGTGTGTGAGTGTGTGTGTGTGTGTGAGTGTGTGTGTGTGTGTGTGTGTGTGTGTGTGTATGTACAAAACCTTAACAAAATAAAATCAGATAACCCGAGTTTGATCCTGGGAAACCAAAGTTAGAGAAATTTGAGAATTGACTTCCACAGGTTATCCTCCGGCTGACACACAGAGGAGTGTGTATGTCTACTTACGTATACGCCAACAAATAAAATAAATAAGCATAAGAAGGGAGAAGTGGTAGAGTCAAAAGGGAAAAGAGGGAAAATGGAAAGGGAAGATGAAAAGGAAGACAGCCCAGCTCCAGTCACATAAGTCAGCTTACATACAAAACTGGAGGGTAACTAATATTTCCATCATAGCCCAATGCCCTTTAAATATATTTATAATATGGGTTTAAATCCAAGTTCAAATTCCAATTTATTTCCTTATGTGTATATATATGTGTGGATATGTGCAAGTGAGTCCTGATAACTGTAGAGTCCAGAAGAAGGTGTTGGAGGTCCCTTAAGCTGGAGTCCCAGGAATTTGTGAACCACCTGGCAGCATACACATACTGAGAATGGAATTCTGTCCCTCTCTAAGACTATACTCATTCATAACCACTGAGCCAAGTCTTCAGTCCCCTAAGTGCCCAGTTCTATTACTTATTTTAAAATTCTACTTTTTTATACCTCATTATTTTGAAGAATCCTGCCAGACAAAATGTAGAGAACCCAAGAGAACAAAGAGAAGACGAGATAGGCTTTTGAAGCCACGCATACAGCTCTGTCTGTGAAGCGATCAGCTATCACACACAACAGCCCAAGTGCAAAGAAGCTATCACACACAATGGCCCAAGCGCAAAGAAGGTAATGAAAAAGAACTAAGACCCGTCTGCCCACAGAACAACAGAAGAATTGCGTTCTCTGCCCTCAGAATCTGGAATCACATATGTTATTTTCTCCAGTGATGAAACAGCCCGGTGTAGCATTGTTTGTATGTGTGTTTGCATGGAAAAAAAGGCCTCTCCTCTCACACTCAGGGCGTGACCTCTGATTACCTCTTGCAGAATGGACGATAATCATTTTTCCAAAGTGAAATGTTCCAATTAAAACAATGAGGTATTGGGGGAACAAGAATAAGAGGGCGGAAAGGGCCATGAGGGGAGCAGATCAAGGTAACAAAACAAAAAAGGGACAAAGAGAAGAGAGATGGACGCAGAAAAGGGAAGGGACCCTTGATACTTATGCAAGAATATGGTTGTCAAAGAAGAACTGCACAGGTGAGACCTAGCGGTATCAGTTCAAAAAAACCAGGCACGTCTGTCAAAGTCAGACTGAAAAGCACAGAGCGCCTTTACTCTCTGGAATAAGCAAATTGTGTCTGTGTGCTCTGTGAGTGTGTATATGTGTGTTCTGAGTATATATGTGGGTGCTCACAAGTGCGATTACCTGTAAACCTCATCTTTTTTTTTTTCCTTATGTGAAATCCACTATGATTTTTTTGAGAAAATTTCTCTCACTGGCCTGGGAATCCTCCAGGTATTAACTGTGCTATGTCTGTAGCCCAGAAAAGTTTCTGTTTTATTTTCTGCTTCAAACCTAGTGTCTTGGCTGGGTGTGCTGATGTTGATTACTTTAGATCTCCTCTGAACTAAAGGATAAACCTCCACCTTTTCTATTTTATAAATTCATGTAATTTTGGTTGTCTCAGTTCTTTAATAGATATAAAGTAGCCATCTAATATGTGGTGAAAATGCTGTGGTACTATTTGGAGAAGGACACACACACACACACACACACACACACACACACACACAGAGAGAGAGAGAGAGAGAGAGAGAGAGAGAGAGAGAGAGAGAGAGAGAGAGAGATGAATCTCTACATCAGCACACCTGCCTTAAACTTCTGATCTTGTCTTCTCAGAGCTGTCTGTGTACTCTCAAAACATTCGATGCCTTTTAAATTTATTGAACTTAACTAGGTCTTTAGGCTTGGTAGCAAGTGTATTTATACTCTGATCCATCGAATCAGCCTGATAGTCAATATCTTGGTGCTAACACTTCTGATAAATTGACCAGTTTCCTTGATAAACAGCGAGAAAACTTAGTCAGTTAGTTTCCTCATGGGGAAAGAATACTGGATAATTCTATGGGCAACTTGAGTGTGCAAGAAGGTATATTCCAAGGTCCCCCTTTTTGCATATCATTTACTATAGGCCCAGGGTCAAAACAGGTTAAATTCAAACTGCCTGATGCTGAGATGAAGGGCAGCAGCAGCATCATGTTCTCAAGGTCCTATTAGTAGTGAGTGATTGACAGGGAAGTACAGCTGGGTCCCAGGGTGGTGAGTCTTCCACTCTGCAATGTCTAGGGTAGCTACATCTACACAACAGTATTAGAGGCTGTATCTGGTATCACAGAGCCTCATAAAGTCAATGGCTCTCAGCAAGCATGAATTCATGAACTTCCACTCACTAGGATCCTAGTGCATGTGTTTTCATGTGCATCATGACTGGGGATGATTTTACCTCCTTCAACCCTTAAAATTTTTTTATTAGTGTGTGTGTGTGTGTGTGTGTGTGTGTGTGTATGTGTGTATTTGTGTGTGGTGTATGCATACATATGTTTCCCAGTGCATGTGCTCATGTGTGGAAGAAGACGATATTGGGTGTCACACTGTATCAAGCCCCTCCTTTTCCCCTTGAGTCATGGTCTATGAGTGAACCTAAAGCTAAGCGGGTAGCCAGCAAGCCATAGCAATCTTTTTGTCTTCTCCCTGATGTTGGAACACAGGTGAGCACAGCTATCGGCAGCTTCTTTGGATGGGGGTGGGGGTGGGTGTCGGGTTTGAACTCACATCTTCATGCTTATATAGTAAGTATTCGTACCCACAGAGCCAGCACTCCAACTTCTCATTTCCTCTTTTCTTTTTTTAAAAATATTACTTCCAGACTTTTACCCATAAGTTTATAGATTTAAATTGCTAAAACAAATTAATAATTTAATAGAAATTCCACTTTCTAGCCTAAAGTCTAATGAACAACCTTGTGATGGTCTACACTGCTGTGTGAGTTAAAACAATTACACTGAGTCTGAAGTCAAATACTTTTTTTTTTTTCCTGGTAATGATGATTAAACTCAGGACCTTACAAATGCCTACTCAACACTCTACATCCGAGCTACCCAGCTGCTCTCAACTCTCTCTTAAATGCTGGAAGCCTTTGGGAATGCTGGAGGATAGGACATCTCCATGTCCATTTGTCCACAGTTAAAAAGGAAAAGTAAATGAGCCATGGAGCTAGATCTAGCAGGTAAAGTCACTTGCTGCCAATCCAGATGCCCTGAGTTTGACTGCTGAAGCTCACGTGGAAGGAGAGAACAGAATCTGTCAGGTTGTCCTTTGGCCTTCATAAGTGTAATACAACAAGTCTCTCTCTCTCCCTCTCCCTTCCTCCCTTCTTCCCTTCTTCTCTCTCTCTCTCTCTCTCTCTCTCTCTCTCTCTCTCT
>JADRCC010543612.1:28340-40283 GCA_019843855.1 Hylomyscus alleni
TCTCTCTCTCTCTCTCTCTCTCTCTTTCTCTCTCTGTGTGTGTGTCTCTGTGTGTGTGTGTACACTACCCTACTGCCCTCAACTCTCTGCACACACACACACACACACACACACACACACACACACACATACACACACCACAAAATAAGTAAGTATAAAGACCTTTTTATTGGATATTTTATTTATTTACATTTCAAATGCTATCCCTTTTCCCAGTTTCCCCTATACAAGCCCCCTATCCCATTCCCTCCACCCTGCTTCTATGTGGTTGCTCACCCACCCACCCACCCACACCCACCTCACCATCCTAGCATTTCCCTATACTGGGGCATCTAGCCTTCACAGGACCAAGGGCCTCTCCTCCCATTGATGCCAGATAAAGTCATCCTCTGCTACATATGCAGCTGGAGCCATGTGTATTCTTTGGTTGGTGGGAGCCATGTGTATTCTTTGGTTGGTGGGAGCTGTGGGGTGGTTTGGTTGGTTGATATTGTTGTTTTTCCTATGGGGTTGCAAACCCCCTTCAGCTCCTTCAGTCAAAATAAATTTATTTTTCCTAGCAGAAGACTGAATCCCTGCTTATACCTAGCCCTGCCTGTTTACTCCTTCCTCTTTCATGCTAAGGGGAAGTTGTAGATGAATCAAGCCTGGGGCAGGGATCCAGCCTTAAATTCCCTTATGCGACTGGGCTTAGGTGTTAATCCTCTACTCTCTGGTTTGCTAACTTAAGAATTTTTACTTTGCTCAGGGAACATGCCATGTGCGCTCACAACCAAAGTACTAAAACACAGGGATAATTTAGAAATGCCACTCTAGAAAAATAGAATCCAAATAAGGAAGCAGAAGACGAGGAAAAACAATCCTAGAGGAAGAGGAGCGTTGAGCGAGAGATTTTTTAGGAGCTGTTTGCAGCTTTGGGGTACAGGTGCTCATTTTATCCTGGAAGTCAGTGGATCTGCATTTCTCACTCTTCTGCGGTGCAGATTTACTTTATCAGCGTGACATCTGCAGTGTTCATAGCCGCTGGCAAAGCCGTCCTAAGTGCTCTTCTAGGGACTGTTTTAGCTCAGGGAACAATATACTGACCAGAAGATTTTACATCCTTTCCCTGCAGCCCAGTGCCACAGCCTCTGAGCTGGAGAGTGAAGGCAGCATCATTAGCATCCCATGGTGCAGAAAGAGAACAAGAGTTAAAATAGAAAATACAGGAAGAGAAGGCGCAGTCCCACAAGCTCTAAGCAGCCCGCAGATAATCCATCACAGCCAGGCTTTCGTTGAATCGGGCTTGAGTCTTGAAAGGGAGGCTACTTTGCTTCAGCTTTGAATGCTGACGGAGGGTATTGTCAGTACACCTGTAAGAGCTGGCGGTGCCACCTTTCTAGAGATGGCAATATTCAGAGTCTGGGACAGAGTCCTCAGGGTAGTGTGCCCTGTGGTTAAGGTGGAACCTTCAGCTTCACAGAGGACTGCACGTGGCCCAGAGTTCACTGTCCTGTGAAGAACTTTTGCTTTTGTTTTTACTCAGGTCAATTCTTTGCCCGATTGATTAGGCGAAGGGCGCAATGGAAGACCAGTGTGGCAGCACATGCTTGAAAGTGTAATACGCTTGTAAGTGTACATGCTTTGTAAGTGCACACGCTTGTGAGTGCAACAGTTGGGAGGCAGAGGCAGGATCCTGTGTCCAAACTCTATTCTGACTAAACTGTGAGAATCTGTGTAAGAAGGGGAAAATAGGAGAAAAGGAATTGGAAGAAGAGGACAAGGAAGGGGTTAAGAGGAGGAGGTATAACAAGAGGAGAAAGAGGAAGAGAAGGAGGAGGAAGAGGAGGAGGAGGAGGAGGAGGAGGAAGAACTATCCCCAGCATTCAGCTAACCCATAAAGTCACTTGTTTATCCAGTTGGACTCCTGATGGACCTAATGAAATATATTCTAATCTTTTAGAATCTCAAACTCACATTTCTGAAGTTTAGAATAATCAGAGTGTTAACATTAAGAAGAAATACTAGAAAAAAATAAATCAAAGAGATTCAAAGAATTTAAATTCAAAGATGTATGATAGGATGTTGTCTAGCTGTTGCAGGAATCTTACAGGAAGAGAGACATTCAGACGCCAGTTGGCAGAGAAAATCTGCCAACCGTTCTGCACCAGGGCTCCCTGTAAGTCCAGCAGTCTGGATGCCATGTTTTCCTTTCCTGTTACTACAATAAAATACTCTGTCAAAATCAATTTAAGGGGGGGTGGGTGGGTCCAATGGACTCACACTTCCAAGTTACAGTCCATCAGTTCAGGGAAGTCAAGGCAGCAGGAACTTGAGTAGTGACAGAAACGTTGTATTTATTACGAAAGACAACAGGCACTCCCAAAGTGGACTAGTAAACTGGCAAAGACAGATACAGAAAACTCACGCTTGGCCACATGAGTTTTGAATGGGAAGTAGGTGGTCACACAGTGTTCATGTGCAAGTGCCAAGAGGAGTGACGGATATGTACATGTACACAGCTCACTGTTCCTACTCTCACTCCAGCTAGGATCAAACCCAGAAAAGGGTGCCACCTATAGTGGCCTGGCTCTTCCTGCCTCAATGAATAATCAACACTATCTCCCACAGAGGTTCCCACAGGCCAATGGGACATCTCCTCAGTGAAAGTCCCTTCCCAGGTGATTCTAGATTCTGGCAAGGTGACAGTTAAAACTAATCATCACAATGCAATAGATACAAGACATGTGAGTCTAGGCCAAAATATATACAAATAACATGTTTGTGAATGAAAATGTGGCCATAATTGTTTGGTTTCAGACCTCCTGGATAAAGGTCTGAGCCTCATATTTTACATAACAAAGCACACCTGGCCTTCAGGCTCTCCAAGCATCCCTCAGTCCCTACCTGGCATATCCTGCTCCCAACCCTGAACTTTCCAGCCCAGGAGATGGGCTGCCCTTCCCACAGAGGCTCTTCCCTATATAATCTAAACAGTTTGGACCCTTCTTACTCTCCCTTCTCCTTTTTGTTCCTCTCTTTGCTCATGCTCATGCTTTCTCTCTCTTCCCCGTCCTCTCTCTGCCTTTCCAAGGCTACTTCCCTGACTTCCTTCCTTGAGGTCAGTGAATTCACCTGACTGAGAGCAGCCTTGAAATAAACCTTTGTGTGTGTGTTTATGTGTGTGTGTGTGTGTGTGTGTGTGTTTGTGTGTGTGTGTGTGTGTGTAAATCTGGCTTGAGTTGTCTCATTTTACCACTGAAGAAATAGCTTATCAATAACTTATCAATAACATCAATAATTGCTCCAAAGTATTGCTGAGGAGAATGATTTACTCTAGATTTGAGGGAATGCACAGCAGAGGCATCTGAAAAGAGTCAGTACAGAACCAGGCCATGAGAGGAGGGAGCAGGAGGGAGATCAAGTTAGGTTAAGCTCTAGCCAAGAGAGGAGCCAAGAGAGAGAGAGAGAGAGCGCGCCAAGATAGCCCATGGCAGAAATGGAAGGTTTATATAGGAATGAGAAGCCTTGGGAAAGAAAGGGAAGGGAAGCCCTGGGCTAGAGAGGTTTAGGAGAGGGGAATGGGTGGGAAGTGCTGAGATGAGCCAAGGAGTCAGATGTACTGAGTGAGCCTAGAGGCCAAGGATTCAGTTTGCTATGATAATAGCTGATAGATAGCCATTTGTCCTGTGTTTCTGTGATACCTGACATCATGAAAAGCCCAACTGTATACAAGTAACAACCTATCACGTGTCTGAACTCAAAGGGTGGGGCAGCTTCTAGCATCCCAGGTGTTAGTCAACTTCTGTCTTGGGAGTTTCTTTCTTTCTCTCTCCCTTCCTTCCTTCCTTCCTTCCTTCCTTCCTTCCTTCCTTCCTTCCTTCCTTGCTTCCTTCCTTTCTTCCTTCCTTTCTATATAATCTGTCACTACTCATGGGCTCCTGGTCTAGTTCATTGTTTCATGAAATACAAACCTGAAAATCTCATCAAGTACATCCTAGACTCGGATCTGTATCTATAGTACAGGTTCAAGGTAATCCATCTGTTAGGTTCTCTTGGGTGTTCTGTATCAGCACTGGGATTGCCCTGCCAACTGAAACAAATAGTGCCAGAGTACATTTAAATTAACATTTTCTATCACTTCTTAAGGTAGGCAAAGTAGAAGTTGCAGCAATAATCTTTTCTTTTTGTGAAAACATATAATATTTGTGACATAAGTAAATGCATGATTCAGTTAGATCGAAAAGAAACTCCAGTGCTAGAGCAGTGGCTCAGTCGTTAAGAGCACCAACTGTGGGTCCAAATGTCCCCAGTTCAAATCCTAGCTACTGCTTGATGGCTCCCAGCTGTCTGAAAGCACTTGGGAGGCAGAGGCAGGTGGATTTTTGAGTTCGAGGCCATCCTAGTCTGCAGAGTGAGTTCCAGGTCAGCCAGGGCTACACAGAGAAACTCTGTCTCAAAAAACCAAAAAACCAAAACCACAAAGCAACAACAAAAAAAGAAACTCTAATTTTCCCATTTGCTTATTTAGTAATAAGATTAAGTGATCAGTATGTATTAATTTAATAGTTAATTTAAGATACAGTATCTGGAATGCTCAGAGACAGGGTGGCTTAGTGGGTAACACATTTGCTTTGTCAACCTGAGGACCTGAGTTTGCCTTCCCAGAATCCCAAGCACAAGTAGCTCATACACCTGCAGTATCAGTGTACATATGGGGACCTGGGAGCCAGAGACAGGAGGATCTCTAGAAGCTGAGGGCCTAGCTTGCTCAGCATATGCATTAATAAGCAGGAAGATGCCTCAGGCAAGGTAGGAGAGACCTTGTGGTTGTCTTCTGACCTCCATGCATGTGATGTGACATATTTGTGTTTGTACTATCACCCATGAATGGAAATATTACCACACTCAAGAAAGAAAAGCATTAAATATTTTGTATGGAGAAGAATCTTACAATTTTTTGGAAGGAGATTATAAATTTACCATATTTTCTATTTTCCAGTTTCTATCTCCCTTTCTTTCTAATAAACACACACCTCTATACTACTCTCAGAAACACATAGCCATTCTAGTAGATTAATTTAGGAATCTTATTTATCAATATATTTCTTCCTATATACTGAGAAGTATTAACACTTCTGACACAAATTGATATCATGGGATTCCAAATTAATGTACTTTGAAAATTAGTGACAAGCTTCTATATTGACTTGTGTATGAGTCACATCTTATCCTCATCCTCACAATAATTCTAACAGTATTCTCTTGTGTGACACCTGTCCATCTTTGGAATAATTCAGGATTGAGGAGATTGTTTTGTTCTGTAAGGGAGTCAACCCAAGTGATTAACAAGTATGGGGAAATAGCGTGAAGGACAGGAATTCAGAATTTTTACATGTAATTATACACAAGAGTTTCTGACTCTCTGATACTATGGAAACCATGATGGGTGATACTAAAAATCGTGCTCTGCTTATCAATTACATTTTCATATTAAGGACCCCTGGGTTCATCCACCAGGAGAGAATGCTGCTTCACTGTGGGAGTCCTAGAAACAGGGTGACACATTACATTCTGAATATGAGACTTATCCATTTTAATTGGTCTGAAAATGACAGTTGTGCAGAAATCTCAAGGTCAGGGGGCTGCTTTATTTACAGATGCTTCAAGCTTCTTGATTCTTTAAGCAGAATGAAAATAATAAGCTATTGCTGCCGGACTTCTGTGCTGAAAAGGTGAGACAAATGCACAAATAAATCTACAACAAACCTGACCATATACTAATGGTCTCTCTGCACATTGGGGCTTAAAAGGCATCACTCCATACTGGGAAATGTATCTTAATCCCTTCATTGTTATTTAATTCCACGTGCTGTAAAAGGTTCATTTATCATTTATATTAATATTCCACTGAGGGAGAGAATGCTGGGGAGAGTTCTGTCCCAGCCAGTGATTCCATTTGGTTTAACCACAAAGGGGAAGGAGCTGGAAGGAAGATTAACTTCTTGATACACTGGCTCTGGGCTTCATTATCTTGGGCATCTTTTCTGATCCATTAGGGAACATTAAGGAGACTTGGGTCAACCTTGGTGTCATAAATGCCAGATAAGCTTTCCACTCAACTCTTTGTTTAGATGAAACAGAATCACATTTATAAATAATGGTGAAGGAAGACTAATTATCCATTTTATCTAGTCTCTTATTTGTCTTTTGAAAATGTGGAAGAGACTGGGGAAAGAGGGGGAAATGCTCTGGGTTGAGAAGCTGGCCCCTTCTTTTGTTGTCAGCTAATGTGCGTACACTATTGCCCAAGCAGAGTGGACTAAGTGTGAGGAATGGAAGAAAGAAAGCACAATGTAATTTACAGCAGGCCATGTGACTGCTGGCTGATCAGGTAGATCAAGGGACATCTATTTTCACCTTCTCTGCTCCCCTAAGGCTCCAGGAACACTCCTGAAGAGGGGAACAGAAAGGTGGGAAGGCTCAGTGGTCAGAAAGAATCCATAACAACAGTGTCTTCCGATATGAGAGGGCAGTTTTGCTGAGAAGTTCACAGAAGCTATGGCTGCCTGTGTTAAGACCTGAACAAGATCCGACCAGTTAACACGCCAGCATGGAGGGAAACGTGACACAGGATGTCCCCACCCCCTGCTCTAAATTAAGGAGCTGCTGACAGGTGATGTGTGCTAAAGAATGAGGAGTCAACTGTTTTAGGGGGTGTGCATCCTAGTAGGTTGATCATGCTGTAGTGGATGGTCCCAAACTTGTTCACTTGAGGGCAACAGTGGCTAGACAGACTGAGGCAGCACGCACAGGACCTGCTTGGTTCTGTACGACCTGGGGTCCTAGAGCTTAAAGAAGAAGTAGACATATGCCCCCATCTCTAACTCAGAAGCCATCTCCAATTGATAACCAACCACTTGCAAATCAACATTCAGTTTTCTTCAAGGGAATCTCACGGAGGAAATATGTTACACCCAAAGGTATGCTGCATGTCTATAGACAGTTAACAGATAGCAAACTCAATGATGTATTTACAGATTCCATGTCTCACAATGTCATGCCGGGACTTCTTTTGCTTTTCTTTTTAAATTTTATCTTGTTTGAGTTTTAAAAAAATTTTATTTACTTTTTCTCTGTTTTAAATCCATAGGTGATATATATATATACACACACACATACACACACACACACACACACACACACACACACACACACATATATATATATATATGTATATATGACTTCTAGTTTTGCATTTTCATGGGACCCCCTAAGTATGCGACTGAGTGGGTCTCTGCATTGGTATCTGTTTTTTTCACCTTTTCCTGGGCTCTTTTCCTTTTGTTTGTTTGCTTTGTCCCATTATCATGTGTTTGTTTTTGTCTTTTATCTTATTAAAATTTATTTTGTTATTATCCCTTAGACACATCTCTGTTTTCTAATGAGAAACACAGAAAAAGGTGTCTTTCACAGAAAGTGGTAGATCCAGAGGAGTAGAGGGAGGGAAAACCATATTCAGTATATATTATATGAAAAAATATTTATTTTCAATAAAAAAATTCAGAGTAAAAGATAAAAAAAAACCAACAAAACCAAAAGAAATAACTAAACACACACATTAAAATGGGAGTACACAGAGAAGTGGTGTAAGAAAATATAAATTCATAAATATATTTTAAAGAAAGATTCAGGAGATTGTGACTCATAAATGTGAGGCTTCTGAAATATTAACACTAATGTGCTGATGAGCTTGCTTAATTCTCGGGATGACTCTATGAGGTAGACACATTCACTCCTACTTAACAGTCCAGGCAGCTGATGCTGAGAGATGTGCAGGAACTTTCCCAAGAGCACACTGTTAATAAATGCAGACAGTGAAAGTCAACATTCAAATCTTGTGGTTTTAGACCCTACGCAGGAGTTGCAATGAGTCAATAATTAATCTTAGTAAATCTAGTCCTTGGTGTCTAGTAGTCTATGACCTAAACAAGGGTGAAAATAATCTGCATTACAAGAGTAGGCCTTTCCTGGGGCCTTTTTGTTTTAAGTGAAAAATGGAGAGAGTTTGCCACTGTACAAGCTCAGCAAAGTCTCCATAGCTCAAGCCTGATCGCCGATGTAGAATCCAACTTTCATCTTCTTCCAGCTTGCTAAGGTTCACTGTGATCAGCTGTCATGGCTCAGAGGATTCTTGGCTCTTGCCTTCACCAAACCTATAGCTATTTATCATTTCACTTCTTTCTTTTAAGGGAATGTCTTCTCTTGTGGTTAAAGACACTCCATTCTTGGTTGCATCAGGATTATGGTCTCTTTCTGGTCGACATCCAAGGAAACTGTTCTCCTTCACCGGTACTTGGGGCTGCATGGCATCCTGGTTAAGAATCAGAAATGAACTGTCTTCACTTCAGCTCATTTCTTCCTGTATCCATCACAGAAGATCCTCCTCACATTTGGGATGATCTCATTCAGTGCCGTTTGAGTGGTGGGAACATCGTAATTACCCTTTCTAGAACTTTCTTTTATAAAAATCTTCATTCTAGCACTCAGCGGTTAAGGAAAGAAAAAAAAAAACCAGAGTTACTGAATTTGAATCATCTTCCTAGGTTTCTTTCTTTCAAGAGCAAAAATACCAGTTATATATTTTTTAAAAAAAACTTCTTTTGCCCTCCAGGCAGACGGTGTCAAGCAATTATGTTGCTTTAAGTTTCCCCATGCCTCTTTCCTCATAGGTTAGAATCTCATTAAATTTTATGAAAAGTTTTAGTAATAGGCAGTGTATTGCAATTATGAGCTTTGACATCTGTCTTAATATGATCTTGCACCAAGTTTGAGAGTATTTATTTATGGCTGTATGCCTCATTATGCAACAAGCCAGAGCTTGTGGAAGTGGAATCTATTCAGGCCTCCCCTACCAAAGAAAGGAAGTGAGGCTTTCCTGCCTGGCTCCTCCATGTTCTTCTGAAGGAGCTCAGGGACACAGAAAAAAAATGTGGCTGAAGGAAATGTGGCTAAGGAAAATGAGATCATTGTGTCACTAGTAAAGGTTGTTAGACTTGCATCTCTGAGGCTTCGCTTGTGACACTCAGCACCCCAGGCTGAAAAACTCAATCTTGTCAGGGGTATGCCAGACCTGATTAGGTCAGAATGTGGCGTCAGATTCGCACACTTGCCATGAAATGATATTCATAGCGAGAATGTCTAGGTATTAATTTATGATCAGCTATATAACTGACATCACATGCCTAGTTAATATTATCTAGTTCATATTATCTCCCTGAACATCCTCTTATGAAAGCCAAAGTATGTTCAAAAGGTACTAGGCATTAAAGTTGCCATATTAATAGTATTTAAGACCTCAGGAATTTACACTAAAATCTAGTTGAAGAGCTCGGAACATCGTAAACTGCTTGCCTCACAAGAATAAGGAACATTCTTTCTCCAACACTCATAAAAAATCTGCATGTGCTTATAATGGCAGTGTTGATGAGGTGAGTTGGATATCTGGGACCTCCTGGCCAGCTGGTTTAGCCTAATTGCCAAGTTTCAGGTCTCATGAAAGACTCTGTTTCAAAAATTTAAGTGTATGTTACCTGGAGATTGACTGAGGTTGATATCTGGCCTCAATACATACATGTACACATAAGCCCCAACATAAACACGAAATAAACACATAGGTACTTGCTGGGCAAACTTAAGAGTTTAAACTCATAACTTGATTTTTCTTTTCCTTCTTGACTGCTATTGTAATGAACAGAACCAAATTCTCACTTACTATTAACAAATTCATTATTTCTAATAGCCACGCTTTTAAACACTAGAACTTCAGGGGATGAAGGGATTGCTTAGCAGTTAACTGCATATGCTGTTCTTACAGAAGACCCAGGTTTGACCATCACTCATATGAGGCAGCTCAAAACTCCCTGTGACTCTACCTCCAGAGGAATCTAAGAGAACCTGCACTCTTATACACATAACACACCCTAACACACACACACACACACACGCACTCACACACACACACACACACATATACCATACACACACATACTCACACACACACAAACACACACAAACACACACACACACATGCACACCGACACACACTACAGTCTTACATCCACAACTGTATCACAGTCACCTCATGTTCAGCCAACAATACATCATTGTAAATGGTCAAGTGGCCATACAGGTGTCATGAGGCCAAGTCTAAAGGCAAACGGTAAGACAAGCACACATACTTGGTATGATCAAGACATCTACCCTCTTATCAGATTAAATTAGAAAAATTCCCAGAAATGTTTAGAAAGAGCAGACTCAAGAACAGATGTTCTTCCTATGGGGTTGCCATCCCCTTCAGCTCCTTCAGCCCTTCTCTTAACTCTATAGGAGGAACAATGGTAAAAATTAACCTGGCACCTCAGACCTCCCAGTGACTGAACCACCAACCAAAGAATATATATGTTCCTGTCCGGGGCTCCCATTACATATGTAGCAGAAGACTGCCTCATATGACATCAGTGAGAAGGGAGACCCTTGGTCCTGTGGAGGCTTGATGCACCAGAGAAGGGGGATCCTAGAGGAGAGGGCCAAGAGTGGGTGGGTGGGTGAGCACCCTCATAGAGGAAAGTGGAGGAGGGGTTCTTGGAGGGGCGATAGGGAAGGGGATAATATTTGAAATGTAAGCAAATAAAATTATTAATAAAAAAGAAACAAAACAAAACAACAAATAAATAAGAATACACCTTGAAAACAAACAAACAAAAAACTGATGTATATGCTGCCATTTCAATACACTTGATCTAGATAAGGTTTAACTTGATACAAATATAAGAAGAGTTGTTAAATTATCTAAATAGATGGAACTGGAAAATACATATTCATTCTCATGTAGATTATAACTTTTAATTTTTGTGTAGGTATATGTATGTGAATATTAATATGGTTGGAAGCTAGGGCAGTAGAAAGGAGAAAGTAAGAGAGGGAAATTAGAGTCTTTAAGAAAGACAGTCGAGGAAGATAACAGAACACATATGTTATAGAAGTAGAAAGCAGAGACTGGGCACTAAAGGGTCCACATGGGAGGGAAGGCAGAAAGATATAGAAGAGGAACAGGTGGAGAAGTTCAGCCAAAACTGTGTAGGAAAAAGCCATAAAGAAGCTCTTATTTTGTATGCATATAAAAGATAAAGTACAATGTATTTTTAAACTAAATAAATTAACAACTTCTGAGACAGCTAAGCATACTATTTACGATCACAAGTCTTTGTGTGTGACATAGTTGACTGGAACCTTTCAATTCTGTGATTTTTGTCACAGGTAACCTGTCGAAGAGATCTTCGTCTCTTCACCTGGAGAGCTGGGAAAATAACAACACTTCCTTCACAAAGCTAGACTGATTAAAGATGAGAGATTAAGTTTAATATTTGCCCCATAGAGAGTGTTCACTTAATGAAAACTATCGTGATTTATTGGATTAATGTGGTGGGTTTAATTTTCTTAAGAAGGATTATCAACTGATCGTTTAAGTGCACATTGCTTTATTTGGAAGATAAGTGTCTAAGGCTGAGACATGGCTCAAAGGTTAAGAGTACTTGCTGCTTTTACAAAGGACCTGAGTTCAGTTGCCATCAGCCATAAAGGGCAGTTCTCAACTGTCTATAACTCTAGCTCCAGCAATTCTGTCACCTTCTCCTGGGATCCAAGGGTAACTGCCCTCACTCACATGTACACCCCCCCACACACACACATACATACACACACATGGAATAGTCCCTACCCTGAGATTTCATTTCTATGTTTAGCCAAGCAAATAGTTGCTCTTCTTATTTCCAGCTTTCCTTATTATAACTGGTATTTTTCTGAGATGTTTCTGAAATACCATAGTCATAGTCAATTGTAAGGCTGTAGACCTCTGTCTGGTCCACCACAGGGCACAGCTGCTTGGGGAGGTATAATTCGGGG
>JADRCC010543614.1:0-10855 GCA_019843855.1 Hylomyscus alleni
TTTTTATCACTATGTTTTCTCACTCTTTCATTGGAAGTAGACCATCTCTTCCTTTTGAAATCGTAACCCTTATTCTGTGCCATTGTATGCTGATAGTGTGTAATTTGCTTTTGCTTTTACAGGTTGTTACAGATAAGACATTGCTTTGAGTCTCAGAAAAAAAATTCAGGCTTGTAAGCAGTGTTGATTCTGAGAGACTGTTGGTAATATTGAATTTGGATTAAATATATTTTGTATTTTCAATATGGCCAGGTGCTTACATATGCTGTACAGGGAAATGTGATGGTATGAATGGAAATTTCCTACATAGGTTTTGTAGTATGAATACATGCTCTTCAGTTACTGGAAATCTTTTGGGAGATTTTAGAGGTATCATCTTGCTGGAGGAGTATGTCATCAGAGGTAGACTTTGACAATTTAACAATTTTTTCTATTTTAGTTCCTTCTATCAGTTTCCTCTTTGTCATTCAAGATATGAACCCTCAGCCTTCATCTTTCAGTTTTAATTGACATGTTTGTCTGTTGCAGTGTCTCCATGCAGTGATGGTACTAAATGCTTATAGAATTGTGAGCCCCAAATAGGTCTTCCTCACCTAATTTGATTCAGTTATGATGTTTAGCACAGCAACAGAAAACTAAATAATACACTTATTTTTCTTTATACAAAGTCAAAATGAGGTATCTCTTAAAAATACAGAAAGGTATCTAGCTTTTAAGTTAGAGATTATAAGAAGTTTTGTTGGCCTTTGATGAAGCAATATTTTTTTATAAAACACTATGTTACATAAAATGATCAAAGACATTGTTATTTGTCCCAGGATAATTTTGACTTTTTATTTCATCTTTATATTCCACAGTATGCAAGCAAAATAGAAAGTGGTATAGAAAATATTAACAGTTATATGGACAAACAATAATAGAGCCCTTTGATTTGACATATAAAATTTGTAATTTAATGTAAAAATACTGAAACTATCTTTAATCTCAATGTTACCATTTGTGTCACAATGATCTCTGATTGACTAAGCCAGCCCACATACTGTAAACAAAGCTTTTATCCAAAATGAAAGACTTATTATATTAAAAATAATAAATCCCACTAAGGTGGGATGATTTGAAAAGTCAAGACAACTTTACCAACACAGATAAACTAAGTCAAAACAAGCAGTGAAAACAATACTTTTTCTCTTATTTGGAAATACCGAGTATTTTTATGAAGTATAAATACTATGACAAGTAAAATGTTACTAAGTTTTTTTCAGAATGCATCATTTAATGGTCTACTTTAACCTAGATACATAAATAATAAGGCAATACAGATAATTTGCTTTATTTTGTTCCTCAAACTCACTTAGAATAGAACACAAAGCTTTGTAAATATTTCACTGGTTGCTGTTAACATTGTATATGCATGACTTTACCATGAAGAATAGATTTGAGATTTGTCTTTAGAACGACTTCAATTTGAAAAGGAATATTCAGTAAAAGATTTAGTAGAATAAGATTCAACAAGCAAACCCATGTTGAATAATTCCACACCTTCTTTCCTGCCTATAATCAATACATCAGGGACAGGAGTTGAAGACTCTAAACACTGTTTTGACAATAAAGAACAACAGATTCAATGACAATACATTAATCTGCTTCCATATATGCTTCTTTGTTGCTTGTCTATGTTTAAAATGACTGAATTATCATCAACTTGTGAAATTATTGAATATGAGTTTTTCTTATATTTGTAAAGAAAGTATTTTTCATCATGAATGTACATTATTACTGATATTATAGTCACATTCAGTTCTGTATACAGAAACCATTACATAAACAACTAATTTTCAATTTAAACTGCCCTTTCATTGTCTTTAAATACTTTCATATCAGAGAATATACAGAATTCTCTACACTAATATTTCAAAACATTGAACTGTGTGAAGACAATTATGTTAATGTGAAATGAGAGTTTAAGCATATTTAACAGTCCTTTTTACCATATACGTGGTAAGTTTATGTTGCAGGATTTTCCCTGTCCAATTACACATTACAATAGTAGTGTAGCAGGAGGCCAATGATTGGACAGGGAAAAGAGAGAAAGAAGAGTTGTAGGGACAGAGAGCAATTCAGGGGAGAGAGGAAGAAAAAGAAAAATGGAGGATGGACAGGAAGAAGACCCTGAACCAGTGTGGCTTTAAATATCCACAGGTAGATATGATATCATAAAGGATAGAATAATTGGGATTACTAGGCTAATCTAGGTGGGAAGCTTGTACCATTATAAATTGACCCTGAAATTATAGTGTGGTCATCTTGTGAATTGAGAATTTATTGATATATAAATATGTCTTGTTAATTATAAGCTTCTAGAGTTTTGTTTATACTGAGTTGCTGGGTGTTGTGGTGGCTGACCACAGAGTGGACAGTCATTGGGTAGGGCTGACATGACAGTGAAGGGAACTTGGGAAATCAGGACCTCCAGCCCCACCTGTGAGTTGGTGGGTATAGAGTAGCTGGAAGGAGTATGGGATCTTGATGGTTCTATTTTTAATATTTCCTGCAACAAATTTATGTCTATTATAATTTTCAGGATCAACTGACACCTATGAAAAAGGAACGTGACAGTACATGATCTATTACCAATGCACAATACTCTAGGTAATATCTGGAACTCTCTACTTGGTCTACTGAGCTAAATCAATGAGATTTGTGTATGATAAGGCACCCTTGTAAAAAGAGAAAATATGGAAAAAATAAGGTCAAAAGGGATATTGGAAGAACT
Organism: Hylomyscus alleni; assembly: GCA_019843855.1. Taxonomy (NCBI): domain Eukaryota; kingdom Metazoa; phylum Chordata; class Mammalia; order Rodentia; family Muridae; genus Hylomyscus; species Hylomyscus alleni. The sequence goes on from JADRCC010543614.1 coordinate 2,774, forward strand.
TCCACATTGTCTACTGAGAACCACATTTACTCACACATTTGGGCATACACAAACCTACATGAATGCCCCTTCCCTATGCACACACACATGCACAGAAATACACAGTATACATTTGTATCCCTGCAATCATACTATACAGCAATTTTTTTCCTATGTCATCTTACTTGAACAGAAGAAAAAGAAACAAGTATAAAATCTTAAGATTGTATATAGAAGACACAGGATATTAAGTAACAAGAAAATGTTGCTTTATATTCTGGTCTTACAAGCAGAAATAGCAACATAAGGTAATCAAATTTAACTTTTCATGCACTGTCTTAGTTAGAGTTTCCATTGCTTTTAAGAGATGCTATGACCAAAGCAATTTTATACAGGACAACATTTAATTGGAACTAGATTACAGGTTCAGAGGTTTAGTCCATTATCATTTGTTGTACTGAGGGCAGGCTTGCTGCTGCAGCCTGGGATTCTCTCTCTCTCTCACTGGTGCTGAGGCCTGTGGCAGGGCATGCATTAGTTAAAAAGGAGGCAATGTATGATAAAGGTATTTTATTATAGGAAAGAGAAAAATAGGCTGGTCAATAGAGAGAATGAGAGAAGAGGAGAGAGAGAGAAAGGAGAGGAAGAAAGCAAGAGAGCAAGAAGGCAAGAGAAGAGAACAAAGGGCAAGAGAGAGGAGGAAGAGGGCAAGAGAGCAAGAGGAAGAGAGGAAGAAAAGAAGCAAGAAAGGGAGAAAGAGGGCAAGAGAAGAGACAAAGAGCAAGAGAGTGAGGAGGGAGCAAATTGCCGCTTTTATTGTATGGGGTGTGGCATGTCTGGCTGTGGTCAGATGACTGGGGATAGGGTCCAGCTGAAATGCTGGGAGCTTGGGAAATTGTCTGCCTGATAGAGCACACTTCTCCTGCAGGGGCAGCTGTGAGAGGTTCTGACTGAAGCAGGAGCCACAGACTCAGGAGTTATAGCCAAGTTCCTTCTGCCCCCTGCAAGCAGAAAACTGCCCACTGAGCCTCAGGGCTTAAGGCCAAATACTCAACTGAGCCTAAGTTACCTGAACAGACCACTACCCTACACTGCTACACAATCATCATGGCAAGAATCATGGCAGCATCCAGGCAGACATGATGCTGGAGGAGCCAAGGGTTCAACATCTTTTTCTGAAGGCAAACAAGAGAAGATTGGCTTCCAGGCAGTGAAGAGAACAGTCTCAAAGCCAACATACAAAGTGACACACTTCCTCTAAAGCACACCTCCTCATAGTGTCCCTCTATGGGCTAAGTCTATTCAAACTACAACATGGGCTTAAGTATATAAATTACAGCATGGTTTATTAGACCAGTAAAATCTTTTATTGGCTATGAGTATGGTAAAAGTCCCATTCAATATCAACTATATATGCATAGTTTAAGGTTTTTTGACTGGGTTGGTGTTCCAATATCTCCATTGGAAGTCTTGACTGGTTACAGTAGTTACAGTAGATGGTCATTTGAGGCTCTATGATTTGTCCCCCCTACAAGATGTGCACATAAAGGTATCAGATAACTTGTGAGATTGGCCAACTAATGACTAATCAAACATCAAACCCATCCAATAAGACAAGGATCACTCATGACACTGCCTGGAAGGTCAGAAGCCACAGGCTAGATAGCCCAGAGACCTAGGATAGACCCAAACTTGACTGGCAAAAAATGAAAAAACAAAAGTCAGTGAAATGATATTGTAGGATGAAGCATAGCATAATTATCTTCAGAGAGGTTTCATTCAGCAAATAATGGGAACAGATATCGAGATCCATGCCAAACATTAGATTAGATATAGCTCAGAATATCCTGGAGGAACAGGGTAAAGAAGGACTGTAGAAGAAGAGAGGACAAGAACACTATAAAACGTGTCCTGTAGAATCAGCTTGCTAGCATTTAGAGGAGGTCAAATAGACAGAACTGATAATCAGGGAGCTTGGATGGTTTTGATCTAGATCATCTGCATATATGGATGCTATGGATGTGTAGGTTGGTATTCTTATGGGTCTCATAACAGTGAGAACAGGGCTGCCTCTGACTCTTTTGCCTACTTTACTGACTCTTTCATCTTACTGGGTTTAATCATCTTGCCTTAATATGAGGGATGGTGCCGAGTCTTAGTGCAACTTGTTATGCCCAGCTTGTTTCTTATCCCCGGGAAACTGCCCTTTTCTGAAGAGAAGTGGGGAAGAAGAAGAAAAAGAAGATCTGGGAGAGAGAGGTGGAGGGAATGGAGGGACAGTGAGAGGAAACAGTTGTCAGAGAGAAAACAGATTTAAAAAGGAAATACAGCTTAACTTTAATTTTTAACAATTTGATTTTAGAAAGATAAGTAAAGTAGGTAAATGTAATTTAACTAAAAATAGATAAAATGAAAGAGCTATACAAGGAGTAAAACTGAAAAGATGAGTCAAAAGGTGAGAGACAACTAGTGAAATATTTAACAAGAGGAAAGGAAAACATATGCACACTATATAATAGTCTTAGGAATCTAACCTCTACCCTTCTTTCTGGTAAGGAATGTTTTTATTCCTGGTTGTAAATGTTTTCAATTTACTCTAGTATAATATGCAGCCATGCACTTAACCTAACATAATTCCTTCACATAGCCAAGTCCTAAGTGAAACAAATGTGATATGTTCAAATGACCTGCCGTGAACTGATGTATTTTAAATTTATGACTATTCCACCTTATGGTTAACAAAGAAGTAGATGAACCTCCTGTTAAAAAAGGATGTTTCTTTTAGAAATGTGTTACAAATATTTTTGTTGTTGACTTGATGTATGCAGGCAACACATGGGAAGAGAATCTACATGGAGTAGATGTTAGGAAGGAATAGGTAAAACATGTCCTCTGGACATTTCATTTCTTTACACTTAAAAACTCACAAGAGTTGTGGTTGTCTGCATGAGTTCTATAGATACTCACATAAGCCAAGACTCCAGCATAGATGGAAGAAGGCTTTATGGTATTCTAATTATAGCTAAAGAACTTTGGCAGGTGATGCCTTCTGGGTTAAGGACGTGAGTTCTATGTGGGATGAAAGATATGTATCTGTTTACATTATTTTACATGCAGACATTCAGTTTGACCATTTGGTGTATATGCCTTTCCCCTCCCATTGTATCATTTTGAGTCTTTTATCAAAAATTAGGTGTTCATAGGTGTGTGAAATTATGTCTGGGTCTTCAGTTTAATACCATTGACCAACCTGTCTCTTTTTATGCCAGTACCATGCAGTCTTTATTAATATAGGTCTGTAGTACATTTTGAAGTTAGAGGATACCTCAAGAAGTTCTTTCATTTTACAGGACTTAACCTATCCTGGATTTTTAACCTATCCTGGATTTTTTTTCTATGAAGTTGAGTTTTATGCTTTTAAGATTTGTGGAGAATTGTGTTGCAATGGTGATGGGAGATTGCATTGAGTCTGTAGATTGCTTTTTGTAAGATGGTGTTTTAATTAGGGTTTTACTACTGTGAACAGATGCTATAATCAAGGCACTCTTAAATGGACAATACTTAACTGGGGCTGGCTTCCAGGCTCAGAGGTTCAGTCCATTATCATCAAGGTGGGAACATGGCAGCATCTAGGCAGGCATGGTGCAGAAGGAATTGAGAACTCTCATCTTTATCTGAACACTGCTAGCAGAATACTAACTTCCAGGGAGCTAAGATGATGGTCTTAGAGTCCACAAACGCAGTGACACACTTATTCCAATAGGGCCACACCTTCTACTCCCTGGACTGAGCATATACAAATCATCACATTACATCCCCTGGCCCCATAGGCTTGTCCAAATGTATGAGCTTATGGGGGCCATACCTACACATAACATAATGACAAATACAATTATTCCAACTTCAAAAGTCCCCATAGTCTACAGCAGTCTCAACAATGCTAAAAGTCCAAAGTTCAAAGTCTCTTCTGAGATTCACACAGTCGCTTAACTGTAATCGCCAAAACAAGACAGGAAACCAACTAGGCAAACTCCAAACTCATGCCAATGACTGATGTCAAAATAGTCTTCAGATCTTCAACTCCTTTTCATCTTTGTTGACTGCAACAAACTTCTTTCTCCTGAGTTAGTTGTGTTAACAGCTTCTTGTGTTAGCAGCTTCTCTCATCAGGTTGCCCATGGCTCTGGCATCTCAAACATCTTGGATTCTCCAAGGCAACTACAATGTTACAACTTCTTGTTTCAATGTCTGGAATCCACACATGATCTTAGTGACTCCTCCAAAGGGCTGGCATCATTTTGCCAGCTCTACCCTAGGTAGCACTTTAAGTTCAGGTTGATCTACTCAACTGTCACTATTCTTGGTGATCATCCCTTGGTACTGGCATCTTCAATATGCTTGGGTCTTCCACTGTAACTAGGCTTCACCAATAGCTTTTCATAGGCTCTCATTATGGTGCCAAGCCTCAATTCCTTTTGCATAACCACTTCAGTCCTGGGCCATCAACTGCAACTGAGGTTACACTTTCACCAGTGGCCTTCCATGGCCTCTTACAGTGCCAAGACTCAGCTGTTATTCATGATGCCTTCATGCTTTCAAAAGCAGTACCAACTGTGTGACTCTTACACATTATCCAGTACAGCTGCAGCACAAGGTACAACCTTGGCAATCTGGAACATAGCTACTTTGTGCTCTCAGAAAATACTTCCCAAAAGATTACACCTCCCTGATGTTAGTATTTTCTTAATCACCACTAAATTCTTAGGTCTAGATAACTAGCATCAGTTGTCCCATTAGTTCTTTCTGGACTCTAAAGCCAGAGAAAAGTGACTAAAACTGCTAAGGTCTGCTGCTTGCTGGGTCTGCAACATGACCCCCTTGTTCTATTAAATTATTACCAGATTTCTGCTTTCCAACTCCTTCACTGCCTAAGCTTCCTGGAACTTGGTCCTAAGACTAATTTGAACCCAGAAATCTGCACGGCTTTGTCTGCTGCAATGCTGGGATTAAAGGCATATACCACCATGCCTGGATTTAAGCTTTTCTTTACCTAGAACCTGCTTTGTCCCAGACTGACCTTGAACTCAGAGATCTGTTTGGCTTTGTCTCTTGGGATTAAAGATATATACAACCATGCCTGAATCTAAACTTAGCTGGTTAAGATCTTGCCTCCAAAACTCTTAATCTCTTATCTCCTAGGACATAGGATTCAGTTCTATTTCACTTCCTGCTGCCCCTGTAATACTTCAGCCATATATTCTATATTTTTCCTTTCTAAGCTTGCTATGTTTGTTCAAAATGCTCTTCCTGAGACTTAAACAGAGAACAAAGTCTCTGCTGGGCTTTTTGAGACTTCCTTTGCCAATGCAATTAGTATAAATACTTTTATCTTAGACTCAGGTAGATTCTTTGGACAATGGCAAAAATCAGCCACATTCTTCCCCAAAATACCACAAAACAGTCTGTAGGCCACATACTGAAATTATTCTCTACTGAAACTTCTTGGACCAGGTCAGCCAGTTCAAATTACTCACAGAAGCAAAGCCTTCCATATTCCTACTAGGATAGCCCATTAAGCCCCACTTTAAGCATCCCAATGATTTCTAAATCCAGTGTCCCCAAATCCACATTCTTCCAAACATAAACATGGTCAGGCCTATCACAGCAATACCTCAGTTCCTAGCACCAATTTCTGTCTTAGGGTTTTACTGCTGTAAGCAGACACAATAGCCAAGGCAACTCTTAAAAGAAGAACATTTAACTGGGGCTGGCTTACAGGTTCAGAGGTTCAGTCCATTATCATAAAGGTAAGACTATGGCAGCATTCAGTCAGGCATGGTACAGGAGGAGTTGAGACCTCTACATCTTCATCTGAAGGCTGCAAGCAGGATATTCACTTCTAAGCAGCTATGATAAGGGTCTTATAGCCCCCCCCCACACACACAGTGAAACCCTTACTCCAACAGGGGATACCTTCTAATCTTGACACTCCTACATATACAAACCATCACAGATGGCCACTTTGAAAATCCTACCATCAAACAACATAGCATCATTCTATTGCTGATATCTTCTTCAATTTATTTTCTTCAAAGTCTTTAAGTTTTGTCATAAAACTATTGTACTTGTTTGGTTAGAGTTCTCTTAAATCACTTTATGTAATTTGAAGCTATTGTGAAATGTGGTTTTTTTTCGTGATTTCTTTCTTGGCTTGTTTGTTATTTCTACATAACTATTTGTATCATTAATCTTGTATCCTGTCACTTCATTGAACTTGTTTACCAGCTGTAGGAGTACCCTAGTAGTATTATTGAGGTTGCTTATATATACTATCATCTGAAAGCCTATATATGTTTGACCTAAGTCCTCTGCATATATGTTATGGCTATGTAGCTTGGTATTCTTATGGGAGTCCTACCAGTGGAAGTGGGGCATAGTTCTGACTATTTTGGTACCTTTTTCCTCCTACTGGATTGACTAATCCAACCATGAAATGAGGGTTTGTTCTAAGTCTTATTGTAACTTGTCTTGTTGTTCTCATTTGACATCTCTGGGAGGCCTGTTATTTTCTAAGGAGAAGTGATTCTAGTGGAGGGAGAAACTGGAGGGAGCCACTGGTAGAACTGGAGGGAGGAAAAACTGTAATCAGAATGTAATATATAAGAGAAAAAGTTTATAAAAATCTGAATTTTAATTATACATTCTGCTAATATATTTTTGTTATAAACTATGTATTATCTTACATAGAATAATGATTAGAGCATTATATTGTACTAGATCTTTGATACTGTCATTTGAATGCATATCACCATCTTAGAATTTAAGAATTTGAGGAGCTTCTTATGGCAAAAGTAAACAAAAGAAAAAAGGATGCCCATGGTCCAGTACATAGCTCCAAACCCACACAATCAAAGTCAGCATTGATTGTTTTCAGTAGACTATGAAAGGGAATATGATTTTAGATTGGTATGCAAGGTCTAGAAGACATTTGATGGAAAGTAATGGTTAAAACAAATTGTACACAGTTATAAAATTCTCAAGGAATGAATGAACATTTTCAAAATTTGATATTTATTAAGTAACTAACATTGTAAAATATTACTAAAACTGACTTTGATTACTCATATATATTTTATAAAATTCCCCAAAAAAGTTATTAGAATTAAGAAGATATGAAAAGCAATTCTCATCTTCAACAATACAGATAATCAAAAGCAATTTTTATGAAAGATACAACAAAGTCAGTATCATACTGTAAGCATTACATCAAAATCAAAACCTTTCAGTGTTCGTAGAAAAAACTTACATGGTTTTTCTCAGTTTCTAAATAGAATTAAACTTGAACTTTAAAATTTATGAGGTACTCCCAAATATATAGAGGTTATGTTACACATTGCTTAATAGCACATTTAAGAGAAAAAAATCCAAGAGAAATTAATTGAGAGGATTATAAATACAAATGTGAGGGACACAGTTACCCAAATAAAGGTCAGAATTTTTCTATCTTCTGAAGGGTGACATTTGCTTCTCACCAATAATTGCTCAGGCACGTCTTAGCAATTATATTAGTTTTCTCTGATACATTTTATTTTTGCTCATATTGTAACTATTCCTTTGGTTTATTCCATTGAAAATGTTTTCCTAATTGACTATTAAACAGATGACATTTTATGCATTGTTTAATGGACAAAGACCTTTAAATATCACAAAAATTCCAGAGATATATTGTTGGTTGTTAAAGTTTTTACTCAATCTAATAACACAGTTTGTAGAAGAATTTAATTCAGCAAGAGATTACATCTAAATATCAGATCCAGTTGAAATACAGACACAGCACATACCTTTAATCCCTCTGGCTAGAATATAGATACGCCCTTACTAAAGACCTTTATTACCAAACAATGACACCTAGTTGAGGGGCAGACAAAGTGATGAATAAGAGAAACATTTGCCAGAATAAGTCTGAGATCAGATACATACAACTCTTATGAGAAGAGACAGGACAAAGAGGCTACAAAAGAGCAGTGAGGGAGAGAGAGAGAGAGAGAGAGAGAGAGAGAGAGAGAGAGAGAGAGAGAGAGAGAGAGAGAGAGAGAGAGAGAG
>JADRCC010543617.1:0-10275 GCA_019843855.1 Hylomyscus alleni
ACCCTAGTACATACAATTATGAAGTTACTGCAGAGCTAGGAAATTCCTTTGATCTTAGCACCTGAACCATTGGTGGTTCAGGAAGTTGTCTCCATTGACAATGATTTCAAGGTTATTTCCCATTTTCTCTTCTATTAGATATAGTGTATCTCATTTTATGTTGAGGTCTTTGATCCACTTGGACTTGAGTTTTGTGCAGGATGACAAATAAGGATCTATTTCCATTCTTCTACATGCAGACATTCAGTTAGACTAGCACCATTTATTGAAAGTGCTTTCTGTTTTCCATTGTGTGGTTTAGCCTTCTTTGTCAAAAATCAAGTGTCTGTAGGTGTGTGGGTTTATTTCTATTTCTGGGTCTTTAATTTTATTCCACTGGTCAACCTGTCTGTTTCTATACCAATACCATGCAGTTTTTATTACTATTACTCTGTAGTAAAACTTGAAATCAGGGGTGGTGATACCTCCAGAAGTTCTTTTATTGCACATGATTGTTTTAGCTACCTTGGGAGTGGTTTTGTTTTTCCATATGATGTTGAGAATTGTTCTTGCAAGGTCTATAAAGAATTGTGTTTGAATTTTGGTGAGAATTGTATTGAATCTATAGATTGTTTTTGGTAAGATGACCATTTTCACTTTGTTAATCCTACTGATCCATAAGCATGGAAGATCTTTCCATCTGCAGATATCTTCTTCAGTTTCTTTCTTCAGGGACTTGAAGTTCTTGTTATATAGGTCTTTCACTTGCTTGCCTAGAGTTACATCAAAATATTTTATATTATTTGTGGCTATTGTGAAGTATGTTGTTTGCTGAATTTCGTTCTCAATCTATTTTATCACTTACATAAAGGAGGGCTACTTTAGTTAATTTTGTATTCAGCCAATTTGCTGAAAGTGTTTATCATCTGTATGAGTTGGATGTTATAATTTTGGGGGTCATTTGTGTATACAATGGTATCATCTGTGAATAGCAATACTTTGACTTCTTCCTTTCCAATTTGTATCCCTTTGAACTCTTTTAGTTTTCTTATTGCTCTAGCTAGAACTTCAAGTACTATATTGAAGAGATGTAGAGAATGGACAGCCTTGCTTTGTCCTACATTGATTTAAGTTTCTCTTCATTTAATTTGATGTTGGCTATTGACTTGCCTTATATTGCCTTTATTGTGTTTAGGTATGCACCTTGTATCCCTAATCTCTCTAAGACTTCTAACATGAAGGGTGTTGGATTTTGTTAAAGGCCTTTTCATCATCTAATGAGATGATCATGTGGGATGGGTTTTTCCTTTCAATTTGTTACATGGTGAATTACATTGATGGATTTTTGTGTATTGAACAACTAGATGAAGTCTAGTTGATCATGATGAATGATGTTTTGATATGTTCTTGGATTTGGTTTGCGACTACTTTATTGAATATTTTTGTATCAATGTTCATAAGAGTGATTAGTCTGAAATTTTCTTTCTTTGTTGAATCTTTGTCTGGTTTAGATCTCAGGGTAATTGTGGCCTCATAGAATAAAGTAGGCAATTTTTTTTTTTCGAGACAGGGTTTCTCTGTATAGCCCTAGCTGTCCTGGAACTCACTCTCTCACTCTGTAGACCAGGCTGGCCTCAAACTAAGAAATCGGCCTGCCTCTGCCGCCAAATGTTTCTTATGTTTCTATTTTGTGGAACAGTTTCAGGAGTGTTGGTATTAGCTCTTCTTTGAAAGTCTGGTAGAATTCTGTGCTAAAAACAATCTGGACCTCAGCCTTTTTGTTTGTTTAGGGACATTTAATGACTGCTTCTATTTTCTTAGGGGTTCTAGAACTGTTTAAATAGTTTACTTGATCTTAATATAACTTTGGTAAGTTGTATCTATTGAGAAAATCATCCATTTTGTTTAGATTTTCCAATTTTGTGGTATACAGGCTTTTGAAGTAAGACCTATGATTTTTTTAAATTTCCTCAGTATCTGTTGTTATACCTTCCTTTTCATTTCTGATTTTGTTAATTTGGATACTGTCTCTCTAACCTTTAACTTAGTTTAGCTAATGGTTTGTCTATCTTGTTGGTTTTCTCAAAGAACCAAATCTTGGTTTTGTTAATTCTTTGTATTGTTCTCTTTGTTTCTGATTGATTTCAGCCCTGAGTTTGATTATTTCCTGCCATCTACTCCTCTTGGGTGTGTTTGCTTCTTTTTTCCCTAGAGTTTTCTGGTGTACTTTTAAATCATTAGTATGAGAACTTTCAAATTTCTTTATGGAGGTACTTAGTGCTATGAACTTTCCTTTTTGAACTGCTTTCATTGTGTTACATAAATTTGGGTATGTTTTGCCTTCATTTTCATAGAATTCTATTTCTTTCTTTTATTCTTCTTTGACCCAGTGGTCGATGAGTAAATAATTGTTCAGTTTCCACGAGTTTGTCAGCTTTCTTGATTCAGTTTTGTTGAAGTCCAGTTTTAATCCACAGTGATCTGATAAGATGCCAGAAGTTATTTCAATCTTCTTTTAAGATTTCATTTCAATCTGTTAAGGCATGGCCAATTTTTGAGAAGGTTCCATGATGTGCTAAAAGAAAATATATTCTTTTGTGTTTTGTGTTTTGTGTTTGGGATATTCTATAGATAACTGTTAGGTCCATTTGATTCATAACCTCTGATAATTTCATTATTTCTCTTTTAGTTCTGATTTGATTTCCTGTCCATTAGTGAGAGTGTAGAGTTGAAGTGAATCCCACACATTAGTATGTGTGGGATTTGGTGTGAGATTCAATCTTTAGTAATGTTTCTTTTACAAACATGGGTGCACTTGCATTTGGTGCATAAATGTTCAGAAGTAAGAAATCATCTTGATGGATTTTTCCTTTGATGAGTATGAGGTGTTATTTCCCATCTCTTTTGATTACTTTTGGTTGAAATTCTATTTTATTAGATAGTAGAATGTCTACTCTAGTTTGATTCTAGGGTTCAATTGCATGGAAAACCTTCCAGCCCTTTACTCTGAGGTAGTCCTATCTTTGTTGCTGAGGTGTGTTTTGTGTATGCATCAGAAAGAATAGATCCTGTTTATGCATCCACTCTGTTAGCCTTGTCTTTTTATTTGTGAATCAAATTAATTGATAGTGAGAAATATTAATGACCACTGATTGTTAGTTTCTGTTATTTTGATAGTCATAGTGTGTGTGTGTGTGTGTGTGTGTGTATGTGTATGTGTGTGTGTGTGTGTGTGTGTGTGTGTGTGTGTGTGTGTAATTTTCTTCTTTTGGTTTTGCTGTGAAATTATTAATTTATTGTGATTTCTTGTGTGTAGTTACATTCCTTGTGGTGGAATTTTCTTTCTAGTATCCTCTGTAAGGCTAAATTAGTGAAAATTAAATTTGATTTTAATGGAATATCTTGGTTTCCCCCAAATTAAAATTTTTTCTGGGTATAGTAGTCTGAGCTGACTTCTGTGGTCTCTTAGGGTGTGCAAGATTTCTATCCAGGCCCTTCTAGCTCTTCAAGTCTCTGTTGAGAAGTCAGGTATAATTCTGCCTTTATATGTTACTTGACCTTTTTCTCTTGCAGTCTTTAATATTGTGTCTTTGTTATGTACATTTAGTGTTTTGATTATTATGTGGCAGGAGGATTTTATTCTCTTGTCCAATGTATTTGGTACTCTGTAAGCTTCTTGTATGTTTATAGCCATCTCTTTCTTTAAGTTGGGGAAATTTTCTTCTATGGTTTTATTGAAGATATTTTCTTGGCCTTTAATCTGGTAATATTCTCCTTCTTCTATCCCTATTATTCTTAGGTTTGGCCCTTTTATAGTGTCTCAAATCCCGGGATGTTTTGTGTTAGAAACTTTTTATATTTGGCATTTCTCTTACTGATGTATCATTTTCTTCTATGGTATCTGCTCTGCCTGAGATTCTCTTTTCCATCTTTCGTATTCTGTTGGTGGTGCCTATGTCTGTAGTTCCTGTTCCCTTTCCTAGGTTTTCTATCTCTAGGGTTTCCCACATTTGTGTTTCCCTTATTGCATTTATTTCCATTTTCAGATCTTGAACAGTTTTACTCATTTCTTTCACCTGTTTGGTTGTATTTTCTTGTATTTCTTTATATTTATTCCCTTCCTCTTTAAAGGCCTCTGATTTATTATATTTTCCTGTATTTCTTTAATGAATTTGTTTAGTTTTCTCTTTCAAAAAAAGATTTATTTATTTGTTTTATGTATATGAATACACTGTAGCTGTCTTCAGACACACCAGAAGAGGACATCAGATCCTATTATTACAGATGGTTGTTAGCCACTATGTGGTTGCTTGGAATTGAACTCAGGACCTCTGGTAGAGCAGTCAGTGATCTTAACCACTGAGCCATCTCACCAGCCCATTTGTTTTTCTCTTTAAAGTCCTCTATTATCCTCATAAGATGCCATTTAAGGGCATTGTCTTGTTCTTCAGCTGTGTTTGGGTATCCAAGGCTTGCTGTAGTAGGAGAGCTGGATTCTGATCATGCCATGTTGCCCTGTATTTTGTCTATTGTGTTCTTATGCTGGCCTTTAGCCATCTATCTGTCTCTGGTGTTAGCTATCCTGTTATTCCCTGGTAGTAACAGACCTCTGATTGTCCTTGGTCACAGCATCCCTCCAGGGAAGCAAGTTGAGCTAGTTGCTCCACATGGCAACAGGCTTCCCAGAAGTCAGACTGGCCAAGGGGAAGTGGAGTAAAAATCTGGGATTGCAGGTAGAGATGTGAGCCAGAAGATGGCACAGAGAATGGTTGGGGTAGACCTCATGGCTTCTGGGCTTGCCAGTGTGCTAGGGATTGGGGCATGGGTATCTCACCTGGTTGTCCCAAGTGGCAGCAAGTCTCCAGGGAGGTAGGCTGAGCTATGGCTCAGAGAGTAAAGTGCAGATCCAGGATTTCAGGTACAGGTTATAGTTTTCTTTTCTAACAGCACATATTAATTTTATATAATAATACAATTCATTATGTAGTAATGACATTATGACAGTTCACATACACACATCATGCACTTTGATCATATTTACCCCTATTATTCTCTCTTATCCCTTCACACTCTTACTGATACCTTTCTTCTTCTCAACTAATCCCCCACCTACTTCTATGTCTTTACTTATTTATTTACTTATTTATTTATTCATTTATTTATTGTGAACCAATTAGTTTAATTAAGGTTACTTATAGGACTATGTATGGGTGGGGGGTTATTTACAGGAGTGTCAATGACTTACTAGTGACTATACCTCACACATCCCTGCAACCATTACCTATCTAAAGATCCTTAGAAAGGGGTCCTAAGGGACCTGCCACCTAGCTGCCATTAACTACCCATAGATACTTGTGGGCCACAACACTATTCTTCCCCCAGCACTTACATTCTTTCCATTCCCTTTTCTAGAGTGCTCCCAGAGTCCTGGAGGGAATGATACAAATGTTACACTTAATGTTAAACAGTCAACAGTCAGTTCTTATCAGCACTTTGATGAGTTATGATTCTCTGCAATAACTTTAGCCTACTTCATAAAGAAATTCTGCTGACCACAGAGGATAAATATTGAGAAGGTAGCTTGAGGAGATATTAAGTATATATACAAAAACAACAGAAATGGCTTTCCACCAGGGCCTAGACATGGACTTTTGACTAGGTTTATAGTAATAGACATGAACTTCCTCCTTTAGAGCAGGCCTCAAATCCAATCAGAGAGCAGTTGGTCACTCCCATAACAGTCATCCCACCATTTGTGCCAATGGGCACATCATACCCCTGGCAAGTCAGTAGTGTGGCTTGCAGGGTCCGTGGCTGAGTAAGTCTGTTATTAACAATCCACCCCCAGCATCCTGCATAACACATTCTGGTACTATGAAAACTAGCCAACATAATAGTGGCTTGATTTCTCTTTGTCCATAACCAACCAAAATATATGGTGTCTTCAGGCAGCGTCTTACAATCTAGTTCTGGTAGGTAACCAAGAACAGCGAAAATAAATACCCTGTGTTGTTCGGAGGTCTTCACAGACCTCTCTGGCCAACAATTTATAGGGAAGTGGCCCAGCTTTGGCTGTAGGATTTTCATTTGATAGCTTATGGCTTCTGGGAGTCACCTTATCTACCCATGTAAGGTACCTCAGTTCAAATTTCTTCTTTTTTCTTTTAGCAGCCACACTTGTATGTAGTGTATATTAAACATATTCTCATACCATCCCTCCCTTCCTCACCTCTACCCTTCACCCATTGGTCTGCTTTGTCTCATTAGGTTTACTTCTACTTTCAAGTGATCGATACATAGATACTTAGATAGATAGATAGATAGATAGATAGATAGATAGACAGATAGATAATTTTACTTACCTATATAAAACCCAGAAACCACAAATAAGAGAAAACATACAATATTTGTCTCTCTGCTCTTAGCTTAATTTGAGCTGCTTTTTTGAAACATCTTTCTTGAAAGCCAAGCTTATATCGTAGTCTTTATGAAAAATGCAATTAGAATCATTAAATTATTCAAAGAGCAGAGCAGATTTAACTTTAACAGGATCAGTTATTTGCCCAGGGAGGAGGCTAGACTAGGTTAAGAAACATTAAAAACTGTGAGTTTGGAAAGGTGACTAGGTGAACTGTTCTCCATGGAGGGGATATTAAAAGTCCAGATGCCTAGTAGGAGACTAGGTCTGGGGAAGAAAGGGGAAGTTGGATTATTGGAAATAGAGAAACCTGAGTCTTGAAGCTAAATGTGTGCCTCTGCTCCTGGGCCCTTCTGGAGATATAAATTCTGAGGCCCTCTGAAGTATGGCTGGTTTCTGCAATGACAGGAGAATACTCAGGGATTGCTGGTGCTCTTGTCTAAATCGTCTCCCGTCTCTGCTGTGACAGACTGGCTGTTCCTCAAATAGCTATCTTGCGTGAAAACAGAAAGCAACACTGAACACACAATCAGTGACTATTCTCCTCTGCCACACAGAACCCCCACACAAAACCAACCCTGAGCTCCAAGAACACTACGTCCCTTTTCATTCTAAGAGATAATTGCAGTGCAGTCGTGACCAAAAAGAAAAGTCCATTTTTAACCACAGCCTCATAATCACCCTATCCAGATGAAGAAGGCCAAGTTCTCTGTGGCTCAGTTCCAATGTTCCTGAGACTTATAAAGAAAGGGGTTTGAGGGAAAGTACGGAGGCAGTCCACAAAAAAAATTGTCTGTACCTAATATGCCCAAAGCTCAGGAGCTCATCTGGTGACCTACTGAGTGGGGTCCTGTCTAAGAGGGCAACAGGTGACCAGAAGGTCTCTGTTGGGTGTCTTCTCTTACTCAGGTGCTGGCCACGCCCCTTGAGAGAAGTCAAGAGGCCATGGGAACATAATGTAATGTTCCTGAGGGGCCTCAGATAAGACCCAGCACAGCCTTGTCAGGTCGAGAAAGGCCTGACAGAAGAAGAGGCATGTGAGAGACACACCAAATAACAGGTAGAAAGGAAGTCAGGTGCCCCGAGTTTACAAACGCTATAGTTTCCCATCCGTAGTCTCAAGTGATTATTACTCTAGTTACTCTAGTAATGACATTTCTCACTTTCATTTATTATTTTTTACTTTTGAAAAATTTTAAACTAATTACTTGACTATTCCATTTCTTTGCTGAAAGCTGTTATGCAGTCGTTCTGGAACATATGCTTTTGTTTTCATTTGCATTTAGACCATGGATTTTGCAATCCTGTCTGAAGTGCTATTTAGAACATAAACAGACTGCACTTACTGGCTTGTGCCACTAGGTGGTGCACACATAGTCAATTGTGGATAATAGGGTTTATCAGCAAACGACAATTCATCATCACAGGGGATACAGACAGTAGAAGCTATGGGGTCAGGGAGAGGTGGAGACAGGAAGCACTCTCAGAAAAGATAGACTCTGTTGCTAAATGAAGAATGGCAAAGCAAAACTATAAAAATGAGAAGCCTCAAAGGCGTGGCAGAGGAAAAGCCTTGGGAAAGAAGGTACTGCTTACTCTCCATAATGATGACTTCCTACTTAACAGGGTCATTGCAGAGGGAATAACAGAATAGGAGGTCATTTAAAGTAGCTGGCATCAAACAGTCCTTCCCGGGTTTTGTTCTGGGCACTGAAGGCGTACAGATGAAATGGCAGAGCCCTGTCGTCAGGTAACGTGATAGATAAAGAAAAAGACAAGACAGCATGATAGAAGAGATCAGTTTTGCAAGGCGCAATGGAAGAACAAAGCAGAAAATATTTATTCTGCCAAAGAAAGGAGAGAAGTGGGTTAGACTCAGGGGTTCGTATTCAGGGGCTCCACGGAGAACATGAGAAGTTCTAACAGCACTGGTAGAAAGGACAGCAGAAACACAGGCGTAGGGGATGCAAGGACGCTGTGGATTTGATGATTAGTTCACGGAGCTCAGCGAGTGCTCACTGAGCGTGCCTCTGCAGTGTGGAGTGAGAGACCTAAGAGGAATAGCAGTTCTGAGCCCGTAAGATGTTTCTCATCTACAGAGGATGATTCGCACAGGCAGGGGAGGCTGCAATGTGACAGGACAGTTTAAAATGTGGTTCTTTTGAATTCTGACTCTGTCCTTGAGCCCATGTTCTGGAGCCCAGGGATGCTGAGAGTATTCGACCCCAGAAAAAGGAGCCCACACGTACAGCACCTGCTTGCATTTGACTTTAAGCCTGTCTTGCTCTTTTCAAAGTTCTGAAGTTTGTAAGCCAGAAACAGTCAGTTATACAAAACCACGCACAAGAGTCAGGACACATACCCAGGTGTGTCTGCCTCTTGCCAAGTTTTTCTTCTCATTCTTCTCCACTTAATCCCAAACTCAGAGTTACCATTTAGTCATAGAGCTTAAGAAGGAATTAAAACTTTTTGGATAGATAGGTGCTTTTTTTTCCCACTAATTGTGTCCATCATGAGCTTATGGAAGAAGAAGGGCTACTATGTCCTTCTCTTCTGCATGAGCAGAGTTCCAGGTCATGAAGATTGACTTGGGCAAGGGCAGTTTGAGCCAATTTTCCCTCTGCTAGATTCCACATCCGGGGAAGGAGTCCATCTGGCTCCAGCATTCTCCCTTGCTGTTATGTGCGAGTCTGTATTTTATTTCAGTGTGAGAACTCATGCTTGCTACATAGATCAGTGACATCTTGGAGTTGCATTGTTTGCTTGAAGTCAACTGGAATGAGTTATGAGCTGGCAGGAAAACAGGGATGTGTTACTGAGAAGGCCTCAAAGGGACACAAACTTGCTTGTAAACCCCAGAGAAGTTAGAATTAACCAGTAGAGAACCCTTCAAGAGCTTTTTGTTATAGCATGTCAAAGTTGAATGGCTAAGGAGATCACCTCAGAGACAAGGAAATTTGAGAAGAGATCTCCATGGGGGTGGGGGGTTGGAAATGACAAGAATTGAGAACATTTAGCCTGGAGAAACAGACACAGCCGTTACCATAGGCTGAGGGAACAAGAAGTGATGCTACCATTATGGGGTTTCACTTTGTTCAAAGGAGAGCTGAATGAACAATAAGTAGGGTGATCCTGCCAGGGAAAGAGGTGGAACAGAGATAGCTCACACAGCTGGAGATAGGAAGGAGATAATGAAGAGGGGATTGTATGGAGGACAGGTCAAACACAATGACTCCTGAGCTCTAAGTGTCAGTGATTCTATGCAAACGAGAGTGGCATCCTGTGTGATAAAAGTCAGATGCCCTGTAATAAAAGTCCCCCCACTAACACCAAATAGATTATCTTACTGATAACTTAGCATGAGCTATGATGGCCATAATTTAGACTCTAGAGCCAGGATTGGAACTGGCATGCTTCTGTCAGTTAGTGGAGGTGTAGTTTTGAGCAAATAGTTTCCCCTCGTTGAATATAATTATTCTTCCTCTGGGCAATGCTCACCTAGTAGGATTGCCGTAAGTTTGAAATGTGATATTAGAGCACCCAGCACTTGCTGCACCTGGCCGTTAGTCTACACTAGTCAAAAGACCATCGTTGACTTCCCTTCTGCTTAAACTGAACTTCAGGAAGTCATTCTTGGAAAGTGTCGAGATAAAAAGAGGGTGGGGAGCAATCCTACAAGGCGCCACTGAGGGAAATACCAGTGATGAGAAGCTCCTGAAACATGAAGCTTAAACCCACAGCTCTCAGAACATAGTTTGTGTGACCCTTTATAAAAGATGAACTACTCTGTCTTCAGCATTTCTCTTAGGAAAGAGAAAGAGGTCAACAGGAAGACTGGGGCCTTGCTGGGAGACTGGATTGGGGCATTTTTCTGTGTC
>JADRCC010543631.1:331-11030 GCA_019843855.1 Hylomyscus alleni
ATGATAAAAAACTGCATGGTATTGGTACAGTGACAGGCAGGTAGATCAATGGAACAGAATTGAAGACCCAGAAATGAACTCACACATCTCTGGTCACTTGATCTTTGACAAAGGAGCTAAAATCATACAGTGGAAAAAAAACAGCATTTTCAACAAATGGTGCTGGCTCAACTGGTGGTTAGCATGTAGAAGAATGCAAATCAATCCATTCTTATCTCCTTGTACAAAGCTCAAGTCCAAGTAGATCAAGGACCTCTACATAAAACCAGATACACTGAAACTAATAGAAAAGGAAGTGGGGAAGAGTCTAGAGCACATGGGCACAAGGGAAAATTTCCTGAACAGAACACCAAAAGTTTATGCTCCATGATCAACAATTGACAAATGGGACCTCATAAAATTGCAAAGATGCTGTAAGGCAAAGGACACTGTCAATGGGACAAAATGGCAATCAATAGATAGGGAAAAGATCTTTACCAATCCTATATCTGATAGAGGGCTAATATCCAATGTATACAAAGAATTCAAGAAGCTAGGCTCCAGAGAAACAAATAATCCTATTAAAAAATGGGGTATAAGAGCTAAACAAAGAATTCTCAACTGAGAAATACTGAATGGCTGAGAAGCACCTAAAGAAATGTTCAACATCCTTAATCATTAGGGGAATGCAAATCAAAAACAACTCTGAAATTCCACCTCACATGAGTCGGAATGGCTAAGATCAAAAACTCAGGTGACAGGAGATTCTGGTGAGATTGTGGAGAAAGAGGAACACTCCTTCATTGAGGGTGGGAATGCAAGCTGGTACAACCACTCTAGATATCAGTTTAATTGTTCCTCAGGAAATTGGACATAGTACTACTAGAGGACTCAGCTATATCACTCCTGGGCATATACCCAGAAGATGCTCCAACATGTAATAAGGTCACATGCTGTACTATGTTCATAGCAGCCTTATTTATAATAGCCAAAAACTGGAAACAACCCAGATGTCCCTCAACAGAGGAATGGATACAGAAAATGTGGTATAGCTACACAATGTAGTACTACTCAGCTATTAAAAACAATAAATTTATGAAATTCTTAGGGAAATGGATGATTTGGAGAATATCATCCTGAGTGAGGTAACCCAGTCACAAAAGAACACACATAGTATGCACTCACTGATAGGTGTATATTAGCCCAAAAGCTCAGAATAGCTAAGATACATTCCACAAACCACAAGAAACTCAAGAAGGAAGACCAATGTGTGGCTACTTCGATCCTTCTTAGAAGGGGGAACAAAATACATGTGGAAGGAGTTGCAGAGACAAAGTATGGAGCAGAGACTGAAGGAAGGACAATCCAGAGACTGCCCCACCTGGGAATCCTTCCTATATACAATCACCAAACCAACACACTATTGTGGATGCCCACAAGTGCTGGCTAACAGGAGCCTAATATAGCTGTCTTTTGAGAGGCTCTGACAGTGCCCAACCAATACAGAAGTAGAGGCTCACAGCCATCCATTGGACTGAGCATAGGGTCCCCAGTGAAGGACCCAAAGAGCTGAAGGGGTTTACAGCCCCTCAGGGGGAACAACAATATGAACTAACTAGTACCCTAAGAGCTCCTAGGGACTAAACCACCAACTAAAGAGTACACATCGTGAGACTCATGGCTCCAGGTGCACATGTAGCAGAGGATGGCTTAGTCGGTCATCAATGGGAGGAGAGACCCTTGGTCCTGTGAAGCTTCTATGTCACAGTGTAGGGGAATGCCAGGGCCAGTAAGAGGGAGAGGGTGGGTTGGTGTGAGTGGGAAGTGGGGAGGGAACTGGTTGGTTTTTTTCTGGAGGGGAAACCGGGAAAGGGGATATCATTTAAAATGTAAATAAAGAAAATATCTAATAAAAAATAAAGTAGATAAATGATTTCATTAGACACTTTAGATTGGATGCAGTTTCATAAAAGCATTGACTAAGTAAGAAACCATATCACAAATAATTTGAGATACCAATAATGCTAAAAATTAATCCCATTCAAAGAAAGGGACAGAAAAGGTTTTATTGCATGCAAAAGTTGGTCATACTACTGAGAAGTACCAGAAATACAAGAGACAAATAATATGATCCCAAGGAGATGGAGGGAAGCGGAGTAAAGAGACAGAGCTTGGAGGTGATTGACTTAGTCCCCGACACTGCATTGTTTATTTGAAGGGATTTATTTCTAAAAGTATTTCATTTGCTGTGATATCAGTTGTAATATATCATTCTTTTTTTTTTCACTTGTCCCTGAAGAAATAAACATATTTTCTTTTCCTTTGGGAAATATAACACAAAGATTACTTTATTACAAGTGTCAAAGTAGGCCCAGATTATACATATTGGTATAAATACTTAGAGTTATCGCTTTGAAAGCTTAAAAAATTAAAACACAAGCAAGAAAACAGATAAATGATAAATGACATAGCACAACGAATTTCCTCCTCTTAGGTTGGATATAAATCACTTTGATCTTTTGATATAGCTCACAGTTGTCATACCTAGAAACTGAATTCGGCGTAGAATCAGTTTATTGTATTTTCAGTCTACTCTCGTGAACTTGACATATTGATAAGCCTTCAGCAAAAGTCTTTTCAGAAGGAAAAACCATCATTATATTTTGACCATAAACTCAATTATTTGATATGTTGTCATATGAGTACACTTTGGGGACTCCAACCTCTAGATTGGTGTCATACAGATAAAGCCTTTGTATAGATCTGTTCTCTGAAGGGCTTTATTTCATAAAATATATACAGTCTTACTTTGTCCCACTGACTCAATGCTAGAAATAAATCAACTGAGAGAAATTTAAAGGATTTTCAGAATTTCTCAGAATATTCTTACAATGCTTCAAAATATCAATTAATATATTTGGACCTCTTTAAGGAATGATTAATGCTGCAAACTGGCATAATACACATACAGTATTTTCTAATACATATGTAAGTGATTATAGATAGCTACATATATTATCTCCTGTCACTATCTTGAGTTTAATTATTCAAATATTGATTTATGTAAAATATTTCATATCTTCTTAACATTTTAAAATAAAATATACTGCTTATATGTTAAAATAATTGTGATCAGTGCAGAATAACATGTTATTTTGTAATGCTTGAGACCTAATATTACCATAAACATATGGATAACTGAATATCTTAGTAAGATATAGTATATAAGACTCTGAATACAGTGCTGAAAATCTGTCAAGCTGTATTACTCTTTTTAAATTGTTTATTGATTTCAAAAAAATTAAATCCAGGCCAGGCAGTTGGTAGTGTATGCCTTTAATCCCAGGACTTGGGAGGCAGAGACAGGCAGATTTCTGATTTTGAAGCCAGCCTGGTCTAAAAGGACAGCCAGGGCTATACAAAGAAACCCTGTCTTGAAAAACCAAAAGTAGATAAATTTGCAATCTTCTCCTTCACTTTCCTTTCAGACACTGCATGTACATGAGAAATAAGACTTCTGTTTTGTCTCATACTCATGATGAGATCTTGAAAAGCCGCAAATCCAACCAAAGGGGCAGTAAACAACATCCACTAATGGTAGCTGTCCTCATGGGGATAATTCTGGAACCAGAGACTCCTGATGAGCCAGTAGAGAAGCCATAATCATATTTCCTTTAACTGTCACAACATTTTAGAAACTGGACAATTTTATCAAGTACACCTAACTTTGCTTAAAGATAAAAATGAATCTGTCCACATAGATTTACCATATCACAGGGGAACAAGTGGTTGTGTGTGAGACAGAGCCGTGAGAACATCCATCACATCTTACATGTGTGAAGTCGTGTGTGTCATTGATCAGCATTACCTGTAGGACATACAGTCTCAGACTCTTCCCTTTGGGAACACACATCTTCTAGCTTGGCCACTTTGCTCATGCTTAGGACAAATAGGACTCACAATTCAAAGGTAATTGTACTGTACCATTAGCTGTGTTTGCTAGTTTCTTCCTAATCAATTCTATGCTCAGTAGAGTTGTGTACTATATAATGTTCAGGAGCAAAAAATGAAAATGTGTGGGTGGAAACTTTTATTTTCTTACGAAAGAGCAGAAACACCACCAAAGGTTGACTTTGGATGTACTCTCAGGCAATTTGTCTCTGAAGAATGCATTGAGCAACCAAATTGTTCACCACTGTTTCAAAATGGGACAAATTACAGACTATTATTATACAAAAGTATGAAGCAAGATATATCTTAAATCCTAAATTCTTAGCTCCTTAAAAATTTAAATATAGTTAATAATTAATTAGTAATTAATAATGCTTTACAGTAGTCATTTGAACTATAGTTCATTCCTGTGGAAACTAACTTTTTGCTTTTGGTTTTGTTTGAGCTTGTATAAAATTGTATTAAAATTAGCAAGTACCTTAAGATAACAAAATTTTTACAATAAATATTGGCACTTATACAGTAATCCCTAATATCACCTTCTTCACTTTTGTATATTTCTTACAATTATTATAAAATAATCTGAAACAGAGCTGAAAGTTACTTAAATTAGGTAAAATTAAAGAGTTGTGTTGAACCTGTCTCTCTCTCCTTGGCATAGAATATCTTTTCTTGTAGAGTATACATGTTAAATATATTAGAATATTGATTTTTCCCTGTGTTTTTAGTTTAACACTTTAGGCTTCTTAGGGAAGGATAAATAAGTTATATCATTTTTCTTTTTTCTTTTTTATTTATTCTTCTCTCATGCAATATATTTGAACCATAGCCTCCTTTCCTTCCAATCACCTGTCACCTCTCCTCTCCCTAGATTTACTGCTCCCTGGGACACCAACCCATCCACAAAACAGTTGACCCGCAATCTGTCCTGCCTGCAAGAAGTGTTGCAGCAATAGTGGTTCAGAGCTTATGGGAGTAGCCAACCAATGACTGGTCTAACTTGAGGCCCAAGTAAGGAGAGGGAGTCCATGCTTTGTACTTCCTGGATGAAATTTGGATATCCCAGAGACTTGGGAGATATGGTTCTAACCAAATGCCACTGACAAGACAAAAAAAAAAAAAAAAAAAAAAAAGATTATTGCTAATACAGTTCAATACAGTTCTACAGTTCTTAAAGTAACAGAAAAGAAAAAAATACTTCCAAATATATTTTTAAAAACCAGTACGACCTTTAAACTAAAGCTGAATAAACTCAGAAGAGTAAAATACAGACCTGTTTTCCTCATACACCGGAACATAAAGCACATAAGATAGTGCAAACTGAATCAACTGTAGAAAAAAGATCACATATCACAATAAACTAGGTGTAATGATAGTTACACAAGCAGAATTCAACATACATAGGTAAAAATATGTAATTTAGCCGAGTCTGCAAGTCAGAAATTACATGATCATCTCAGAACGTGCAGGAAAGACTTTTGACCAAGGTCACTTCCCAAAGTAACTCGGAATACAATGAAATTCCTTCAAGACAATAAACTCTGTCTGTAAGAAACCTACAGCCAACAATATACAAAGTGGGGGGGGGTGTAAAATATCTCTTTTAAAAATCACATACAAGACAAGAGAGTCCACTTTTTCCCTCCATATTTAACATCCTTTTTTAAGTACTTGGACCTAACCCAGAATGTCACCCAAGAGAATGAAATCAAAGGTATGCAAATTGGGAGAGAATTAAATTTAAAATTAAAATTGTTTTAAATTTTAGACAATAGGACCCTATAGTAAAAAGAATCTCAAGACTCTGCCAGAAATTTCTTAGATCTAATAAATAACTCCATAAAACAACAGTATAAAAAGTAAACATACAAAAATCATTCATATCCAACGAATGCATAGGAAAAAAATCTGGAAAGCAACCTTACTCACAATAGCCTCAAAAACAGACAGAAAGTACTGAAGAATAAGTCAAACAAAGAAAGTTAAAGACCTTTATAATAAAAATTGAAATATTTAATAAAGAAATTGAAGATCCTGATAAAAATATCTCTCATGCACATTAATCAGCAGAAGTAGAATTTTGAAAACGTATATATTGCTGAATGCGATCTAGATGTGGAATGTCATCCCCACAAGAATCCCTATTGCATTTTTCACGGAACTAGAAATCAAGTCCAAGTGGAAGCGCAAAAGACTCTCAATAATGATGACAATCCTGAGCAGAGCAAGTATTGCTGTTGGAATCACAGTGTTTTATTTCAAATTATACCACAAAGCTATGATTGAAATAGTTTTTTGACACAACAGACAAGTGTGTTGGTGGAATAAAACAAAGGATCGAAGAAAAGCACACAGCTAAAAATGTATGATTTTTGTCAAAAGTTTTGAAGGTACACATTGAATTCTTCAACAAATGCTTCTGGGAAAAAATGGATACTCATATTTAGAAAAATAAAACTAATCAGTGTCTCTCAGCCCATATGAGAATGTAAGCCATTCAAAACATAGTCGATGCTTTATTGTAAGTCCCAGAACTTTGAAAGTGCAACATTGATTATTTGTGGACCTAAGTGTGCATTCCTGAAGGAGAATCCAACAACTCAGTCAAGGACTGGGAGGACAGAAAAATGGGTGTGTGAAATTAGAAAGTCTTGCATTGGAAAGGAAATAATCCACAGGGAGAATTACCTAGAGATGGAGTAAAATCTTTGCCAGCTAAATATTTGGCACAGGATTAATGTTCAAAGTACATATAAACCAATGATCCAATCCATAAAGGGGCAAATTAAATGATCACTTTCAAAAAATAAAAATAAAGAAGCACATGAAAATAAAGCTTAAACATACTGAGTCATGAAGAAAGCAAAGGATCAAAGAAAAGCACACAGATAAAACTGTATGATTTTTGACAAAAGTTTTGAAGATACACATTGAATTCTTCAGTAAATGTTTCTGGGAAAAAATGGATACTCGTATTTAGAAAAATAAAACTAATCAATGCCATTGCAGCATCTTGTCATAGGAGTTAGTGTAAGAAAAGAAGCAACAATATACACCGTGAGGATGAGGTCAAAAAGGAATTCTTATTCACTACTCCTGGAAGTGTAATTAGCCCACCCACTGGAATCTAAAACAGAACTACTGCATGACCTAGAAAAAGGTGCCAATCCTCTCTCGAATCTTGTTCAGAATCTCCCTCTGAATTCTTATATCTTAAAGTTTTTTTTCATATGTTTTCCTGTAGCAATTTGAATTATATCAATGCAATTGATCTATATCAACAAATCACAACACTCCTGAGAAGATACCAGGAGGAATCATAGAACACTATAGAGTTTCCGACATATCCATGTTCATTTCAGCATGATACACAGTAGATGAATTATAGGATTAGCCTAATGTTCATCAACAGACCAAAAAAATAAAGAATGTTAAATGTACAGGAGAGATTTTTAGTCACAAATAAACATGAAATAAAAGCATTTTCATTAAAGTGGAAAGAATTGATGGTTATCATATTAAGACATATAAACTACAGGAAACTAAGTATTACTGAGAGATGGAGAAAATGGTCTTCCCCAGTTTCCTAATTGGTTATTATAAGGTGCTCAGTCATGTATGTATATTCATATAAGATTATTCAGGCTAAGCAAATTTCATTTATATATTTATAATATATATTGCACATAGACAATATCAAATAATATATTTGTTACATTTTTTGTGTAATAACAACTAAAAACTGAGGCCAGGAACCATAAATTTGAGATGGAACAAAAGGAGGAGAACATGAGAGAAATTGAAGGGAGGGAAAGGGAGTGGGGTGAGATATAGTTATATTTTAATTTTTAAAAATAAAAATTAAACCTGCTAGAATAGATAGTACATTCTCTTGCCCCCTCCTGCTTTTGCTGATCCCCTTTCTCTTCACAACTATTTTACTCTAGGATTGTGTGATATGTATATATCACAAGAGAGAGACAGAGAGAGACAGAGAGAGACAGAGAGAGAGAGAGCTTAAATTTCACAGTATAGAAATCCAAAGCAGCATCAGTGCCATGATGAGCTAGACAAAGTCCGTCTTAGGGACTTATTTCAGTGATTGTTCATTATGACTCATTACCTGCATATTTTGAAACAAGAAAAGAATACACTATTTAAATATTAACAATGTATCAAATAAATTTAAATATTTATTTTGTACCCATTGAACACATTTGCCATACAGATTAGTCTAACGTTTATTTGGGGGAAGAGATATTCTTGAGTCAGGCTCTTGATGTCTTGATGCCCAGGCTGGCTTTAATCTATCTCTGCCTTCTGAGGGCTGCTGTTCTCATCATGAACCAACCTTCCCTGCTCACTTCCAATGTACCACTTAGGAGGACATTAGCTATGAACACAGCATAGGAATTATGGTTCTGTTAACACAGAGAAACTTGCAAAGAATACAAGAGTACTTCAGTAGGAAGTTTGCTTTGATGTTCCATAATATAATAGCTATTTGGAACCTGAGGGCATGCTCAAGTACAACTATGCACAGTGATAACAACTGAGATACATTATTACTAAGAGAAAATATTCACTAACAACAACATCATGTTCACATTATCCAGAAGTTATGTTATCCAACACAATATATAAATGATTATAAATGAAACAAAGGCAGTACAATAAATAGAATTTAAATAAGATAGCTTAATATGTAAATTAGAATTTTCTTCTGGTTATGATTGCTTACTTCTGGCTTTCTCTTCCTTTCCCTTTCAGTCTCTGCACTTTGCTAAACTCATGCCCTTCCACAGATTTTATTAGAATAATCTAACTACTGCCTCGTGATTGATGTTATAAAAGAAATACAAGACAAAACATAATCTCTCCAGGAAATTCCTGAACTCTGACCTTTAAGGGTCATAGAGAGCATCCGTTTGTTGCTTTGGAAAGTGACCTCGGCCTTTCTCTTTTCTAAACAAACATTCAGATGTTATCTGTATATTGGCTCTAAAGACCTCACTACTAACCCAAAAGATCAATGGTATCCTGTTTATTACACTTCATCTTTTTGTGAATGAAGTTCACAGGGAAGGGAGTGTATATATCATGTGGAAAAATGACACCAAGATTCTATAAGAGTTTTGCTTAAAATTAACAGTAATTGTACCAAAATAGAATGTCTATTATTTTCTTCAGTTAGCTATCCTGGAAACAAAACTTGCAGAAAAACTCTTCAGTACTTGAGTGGATGTTTCAGGTTATCGTTAAACTTGCAAAGCAATTTTTGTGTAATCAATATAGAGACAATGGTAAAAGATATATTACAAAATCAATTTATTTAAATTTTTACTTCCGTCTGTAGTGCAAAACAAATTCCCACCAAGGTGCTTGCTGGTATCTGCATTAGCTTTCTCCCAAAGTTTCAGATTTAAGGACCTCAGTATGGTCCCAATTTTAAAAGTACATCTGCCTGGATAAAGTAGACTGACAGCTTCCTATGGATGAAGAACAAGTTTCCAATCTTAGGATGGCATCACATCACATTCCAAGTTAATATTACCTTGGAAAACTAAATATGGAATCAATACGCAAATGTTTAAGGCATGTTATTAAGCTTATTGTATAATTTTAATATATCCTGTTCCTAGTAGATTGTTTCCCCTTTGTCCACTGTAAATCTGTCTCCAATTTAACCACAATGAACTACAGCAAGACTTCAATTAAACCAATGAGTTATATTATCATTTGGTAGACAAGTTCTCACAATTTGCACTTACCTTAATTATGTGCGTGCAAAAAAAATGAGTATAAATTACGTTTTCAGTCTGTCAAGGTGTTACAACAAATACTTGAATGTGATAAAGATGGGCTAATGTAATTTGTATTTATTTTGTAAAACATGTGCCTCTGTGCGTGAACTTACATGGATCCATTCACATATCTATATTGAACTGAATTAAAGTTGAAAACCAGGAAGCAGAAATATAAGGTTTCCCCAGAAGCAGTCGCCAGATGTTGCTGCCCCTCCTCTGCTACTGCTTTCTCATCAATGATGACCAAGGATATAAAACGACTCAACTGTTACACTGGTTAACAGTTCACTGTGACAAAAGCCTGCTTTGCTGGGGCTCTAATCAGTGATTCCTATCTATGCAAACCTGTATCGCATTGAGAAAAATCTTAAGGCAGACTGGTTTGAAAATTCAGTGGTGGTTAGACTTAGCAATATGACTAAACACAATCTAACTACAAATTAGAACAATTTTAAGCAGTAAATACTATTAAAGACTCTCTGATTGTTTGTAAAAATTGAAGAAACATTACACTACTGTGCAAATAAGGACTGAAGCAAACCTTAAACTTGTGTGTTTAGAAGCAGTGGCCTGATTTTTCCCAGCTAGCTTAGTAGTCTGCCTCAAAATCAGTAAATGCAGTGTTTTTCACTTGTGTTTCTGGTCTCCTTCAGCAACAAAAAGCATTCTCTAGATATTATAATTTCATTTTTTTTTCTCAAAGAATTCACATACAGTTGCTAAGAATGGTATTCCAGAATATTTCCTTGTCAAAATACTATTTCTCTTTCTTTTTAAACTCTTTTAGGAATTCTAACTTTCAATGAGACAAACAAGGCTTTTAAGCAAGAAAAAGAGACTTACATTTGTTTTTATTTGTTTATTTTGTTGTTGTTTGTTTGTTTAATCCCAAACAAAGTTATTTTTTGAGATAGGTCATCAATAATACGGGTGACACAATAATGCATCATTTGCAGTTATGA
>JADRCC010543638.1:0-10695 GCA_019843855.1 Hylomyscus alleni
GAGGAAGTGCCTGCCTTCTGGAGCAAACGCTGACATTGTTCACCAGCAAAGGGACCACCCAAGAGGTGTTTACAATGAGAACACAGGCCCTGAAACAATGTCTCCAGTGAGCAAAGTGCCATCTTTGACATTCTATGTATCTTAGTTACTCCATGTTGCTGACACAAAACACCTGACTGAAGCAACTTGAGTGAGAGTGGTTTATTCTGGCCTGTCATTTCAGAGTGGCTACTGTCCATCATCACAGAGAAAGTGTGCAGCAGGAGCAGGAGGTTGGGTGGCCATGAAGTTTCGGCTGTCAGGAAAGATCAGAGAGCATGGCTTGGGACTGTAAAACCTGAAAGCTTCCTCCAGTGAGTCCCCACCTCATAAAGGGTCTACAAGCTCCCCATGCAGCATCACCAGGTGGGGAGCCAGCCTTCAAGTCCAGGGGTCACTGGGCCTTTTCCTCACTCAAGCCACAGGACCGACCGTCTGTTTGCCTGCCCATCCTTCAGTTATGAGCCAGTACATCTTCAGCCTGCCTACCTCTCTTCATTAAGGAGCTCCTCCCCTCCTTGCCACGTTTATCACACACACACACACACACACACACATACACACACACACCACATACATACACATACCATATACACATCACATATACACCATACACTACACACACACACACACACACACACACCACATACACACACACCATATACACACCATACACACCTGCATACACACACACCACGAATACAAACACACATCACACACCACACCACACCCTCCCCCCCCAAACACACAAGGTAAGCACCTTGCTTAGCACTACCGCTTTGTTTTGTCCTGCACACACACACACACCACCCCACACCACACCCCACACTCACACATAAGGTAAGCACCTTGCTTAGCACCACAGCCCTGTCTTGTCCTGTTCTCTTTTTTTTTTTGTTTTTGTTTTTTTGTTTGTTTGTTTGTTTTTTGAGACAGGGTTTCTCTGTGTAGCCCTGGCTGTCCTGGAACTCACTCTGTAGACCAGGCTGGCCTCGAACTTAGAAATCCACCTGCCTCTGCCTCCCAAGTGCTAGGATTAAAGGCGTGCACCACCACCGCCCGGCTTTGTTCTGTTCTTGAAGTGTCTTGTAAGTGAATTCAAATCATCCACATCTGTTCGGTTCAGCAGCTTTTACTAAGCAACATCTACAAGGTTAGGAGAAAGCAAGATTTCAGAGGACTGAGTGTGCTGATGAGGAGGGCACAGGTGGGTGTAGCAACTCACATAATGGCAGACAGGAAGCAGAGAGAGAGAGAGAGAGAGAGAGAGAGAGAGAGAGAGAGAGCCACTCCCAAGGACCCACTTCCAGTGACCCACTTCCTTCATGTAATGAGAGCTCTTGTTTATTCCTTCTTACTGGGAATATACCAATCGTATTTTATTGCTGATGGACTATCAGGAGATTTGACTTGAAGACCATTACACAGGAAGCTACTACAAATGCTCCAGTTTATGTCGTTGGGGGAACATGAGCGCGAAGCTATTTTGAGCTTCTGACTAGAGTGGATCTGTTGGGATCAGTCAGCTGCCAGCACTCACAGCTGTATGGAGACAGGAGTGACCCCAAATGCCAAGTCAGCAAATTCCAAGTGTTTGCTTCGGGGGAGGTTCAAAGCTGGGTTCCCGTGAGGCTCCAGTCAAACAGTGTTAATCAACAGATCAAGGAACAGCTTTGCTTTGTGCGTGCTTCTGTTCAAGGACATCTAAGCTGATTTATACCATGCGTTTGTTAACTGTGAACGCGCTATAACGTGCACCCATGCAACACATGTCTGCCACGTGCTTTCTCTCTTGGGCATGTCATGACCTGCTCATGCTCAGGAGGACTGGCTGGTAGTTCAGCAGGGTTCAAAGAGCAAAACGATTGCATTAGAAGAGTTTTTTGGTCACCTCTGGAGAGAGTCAGCTCAGCTTAGCCTTTCTGACGGATGTTTAAGGATAAAGTAAATTTCATGCAGACTCTTGCAAACAGGACAAAATGGGTGACCATGCCCATTTCTTTTTGTAAATCAGCATGACTTTCATAGCCAACCTGGGAAAACCATTGAGAAATGATGAAAAAGCTCATCCCTCATGAACCAAGCTGCATTAGATTCGCTTTCGGCGCGCATGGGGGAGGCATTCCATCACCGTTCACTGAACGGTGTTAGTCCACACAGGAAGCACTTAAACATTCCACCTCTGAAATTTGTTATATTTATAGAAATGGAGGAAATTCATATCTTTATAGATTCAGAAAAGGTGTTTAACAAGCTGGAAATCATTCTAGAAGCTTCTCGGTAAGGTTAGGCACTGGCTAGACAATGCTTTCCAGATCTTGTGATTATAACCTCTGGGAAATGGTGTTAAGGTTGAAACAGGTGTGGGTGGGAGGAAGTAGGGTGGGGTGAGGAGGGATGAGGCAGGGTAGGATGGGGTGTGGTGGTCTGTGAGGTAGCGCTGGAATGGGTTGGTGGTGCCTGGTGTAGGGTGGGTGCAGTGGTGTGGGGTGGTGGCGCTGGGATGGGTTGGTGGTACATGGTGTAGGGTGGGGTGCGGGGGTGTGGGGAGGCGGGGGGGGGTGGGGTGTGGTGGTCTGTGAGGTGGCGCTGGAATGGGTTGGTGGTACACGGTGTAGGGTGGGGTGCAGTGGTGTGGGGTGGTGGTGGGTGTTTGGGAAGGAGTAGGTGAGTGAGTGTGTGGGGTGGGACAAGGTGGGGATGGGGTGAGGTAGGATATTGCTGCCTTTCCTAGTGTAGGGTGGGATAGAAGCTCCCACTTTCCCTGGATGCTACTGGACTGGTAGTCTCTGAAAGGAATTACAATCTTGAACAATTCCTCCAGCCCTGCCAGCTTTTGCTTCAGTGTTTGGAAGCTTTGCTGTTAAGCACGTACACATTTTAAAATGTCTACTTTTTCTCAGTAGAGTGCCCCTTTATCATTGGATAATGCCTGTGTCTCTGGGTGGTTTTTGTTTTGGGGTTTTGTTTTTTGTTTTTTTGTTTTTGTTTGTTTGTTTTTTATTCTAGATATTCCCATGCCTGTTACTGATACTGCCGCTCCGGCGTCCTTTCGATTACTGTCTACATAGCACATAATTTTCTATCATTTTAGTTGTTTCTTTATTATTTTATTATGGCTTTATAGGGGTATAATTCACATGCCATAAAATCTGCCCATTTAAAGTGAACAATCTGATGGTTTTCAATATAGTTGCAGAATTATGCCGTGATTGCCACTATCAATTTTATGGCAATTTCATGACCACAGAAGTGACCCGGGAGCCCAGAGCATCTCCCTGTACAGGCCTCATCCAGCCCTGTTGTAGCAAGCTATTTGCTTTAGGCCTGACATGAACATCACCATCATGAAACAGAGCCACTCTGGAGACTCACAGCAGACCTCGCAGGCTGCAGCTGTAGAGGTGAAAGAAACAGGACTGTACAATGGAGCGAGGCTCCCGTGGATGGCAAAGATGCTGTTCACATTCTGGTGTGGTGTGGAGAGGGAGGTCAGTCCACTCCCCACCTTATTCTCCAGAAGCCCTTAGTCAGGGCGCCAGAACCACAGGTGTGGAAGGGTGGATAGGAGTGGAGACTGCAGATGTACGGATTCTCCGTGCTGTCATCCATGCAAGGGAAGAACCTTTAAAATAGCCATCGCACTGCCCGTGAGAGAGAGGGATTCTTGATTTAAAACTGGTGAACCAGTTTTAAAAGTCTGAATTATGCCTATGCATGTCCATCTGTGTTTCTCTGACTGGAAGCATGTGGGGAGGCCACAAGAGACATCAATGGCCCTGGGACTGGAGTTAATAAGTAAATGTGAGCTGCCGGTGTGGGTTCTGGAAACCAAACTGCGGTCCTTTGCAAGGGCAGCAGGGGTGGTTACCGTAGAGCCATCTTGTGTCCACCTAACACAGACTCGAGTCACCTGGGAAGAGGGAACCTCATCTGAGGAAATGCTCCCAAAAGGTAGGTTTTGGGGCATGTCTGTGGGGTATGTTTTTTACTAATAATTCATGTGGGAGGAGCCAGCCCTTGGGCAGGTGGCCTGGGTGGTATAAGAGAGCAGGCTCAGCAAGCCACAAGAAGCAAGGCAGCATGCAGCTCTCCTCCATGGCCTCTGCTTACAGAGGACACATCACTCTCTGTTTCTGGCTCTTCCGGTCTTCCCACTTGTAGCACTGTGACCAATGTGTGTTTTTGCACGAACATGCATTTTTATTTTTTTTTTTTTTTTTTTCTTTTTTTTTTTTTTTTTTTTTTTTTTTTTTTTTTTGGTTTTTCAAGACAGGGTTTGTGTAGCCCAGGCTGTCCTGGAACTCACTCTGTAGACCAGGCTGGCCTTGAACTCAGAAATCCGCCTGCCTTTGCCTCCCAAGTGTTGGGATTAAAGGCGTGAGCCACCACTGCCTGGCATAAAAAGCTAAGCTCACAACCAAAACTATAATTTCTTGAGTATGTTTGTCCGAGTTGAGTCCCTGGGTCATGCGGCACCCACTACGACATTTTCCAAAGTCTCCAAGCCATTTCCCTTCCCCAGTCCTGAGTGTGACCTCCATTGAATGTGACCTATGTGAATCGGTGTCTCACCGATGTCTCTCTGACGCTGACTCTACTCAGCCTGGGGGAAGTGTCTCCGTGAGGTGCTTTCCTGAGAACTATTGATGCCAAACGCTTTTTTGCCAACTTCTTATAGAACATCTTTGAGAAATGCCTGGTGTTCCTTCATCCATTTGAAGAATTAAGCTAAAGAGGAGTCTTTTTCCTAATCTGTGAATTCTTTGCATCTTCTAGATATGAATTCACCTGTCAAAGAAAAAAAACATGTGCTTTTCTATCAATAAGGAATGGCTTTATTAATCTCGAAATGGGAAGGAGTGAGCTATGACATTGGGAGACATGCCCAGGGAGCAGCATCCAAGTGTACCTCCAGAAGAAAGGGGCATTCTGTGTGAAAGGTTCAAACAGGAGAGAAGATTCCAGGCATGTGCGACCAGACACACCGTGCTGGATTCCGGGCACGCGCCACCAGACACACCATGCTGGATTCCGGGCACGCACCACCAGACACACCATGCTGGATTCCGGGCATGTGCCACCAGTCATACCATTGGGCATGCGCCATCAGACAAGCTGCGCTGGATTCCGGGCATGCGCATTCAGACTCGCCATTGAGCATGCGCCATGAGACATGCCCTTCTGGATTGGAGGCTGAAGTTGACATATATTATTTTGTGATTCTAGATTCTCAGGATAGTTTTCTTGTGGAAAAAGAAGGAGTATTGTTTTAGATTTCAGTGAAGAAGAGAGAGCTAGCTAATTCATGGTCGGGAGCTCATGTCTACATTAGACACATGAAAGTTGATATTAAGGCTCAGCTTGGCACATCTTGAGTCACCAAGAAGACAAGCCTCTCAACATGGGAGTTTCTAAATTAGGTTAACTGAGGTGACAAGACAAGATAGAAAGCCAGAATTGGTACCTGAGCTTCTTCTCCACCCTCCACACACGTGCAGAGGTACATACATGAATACATGTACACACGTATTAATCATGCATGTTGTATGAATGCTGGCTTTCGATCTTGCCTGAGACAGACTTCCTTGCTGTTTTTATCTGTGTCAGGATAGCTGACCTAAGCTTGCAGAGATGCCCTGTCTCATGTTCCATCTCACCACAGGAATGCTGGGATTGCAGACACACACTCTTTCTTTACATAGATGGTAGGATCCAAATTCAGACCCTTAGACTTGTAGGGCAAAGCGCCTCACCCACTGAGGTGTCTCTCCATACCCGGCTTCCTGTTCTGTTTCATTGATCTCTTTGGCCATTGTTATTTACACACTACATCATCGATTAGCCTAAGTTCCTTATTGTCTTTCTAATAAGGTCCCTGCTTTGGACCTTTTGGCCACTCTGGGTAGATAAATATGTATGCCTAAGTTTTTATATGCATTTTCGGATCAAGTTGTCGGTCCTGGGGGCCTGTCCTCTGGAGTTTTGCAAGAATGGCAGCAACTCTAAGTTCAACTAGGGAACACAGCTATGGTTTCAAGTTGGCGTGAGTGTTCCATTAAGGCGCCTGTGTCAAGAGCCTAGCTTTCAATGTGATACTGAGAAAGGGGAGCCTCTAAGAGGTAGGGCCCACAGGGCAATTGTTAGCTCTTGTTGGAGACCCTGAGGAGCTATGGAGGTCTCTCTCCTGGCACCCGAGTCAGCTCTTAGGAGAGCCAGCTGTTGTCAAAGCTGACTCTTTCGGAATTACTCTCTGGGTCTCTGCCTTGATCAGTGACCTTTCACTCCCTCACACAGCCCCCACCCTGTGCTGCCATCATCTGCGTGTTTGAACTTGCAGCCTGCAAAAGCACACACCATGCAGACACCCTTTCAAAGTGTCTCGCCCCAGGTATTTCATGACAGTAGCAGAAAAATGGGCTAACCCAGAGCACTACCATGGAGAAGATACTGTCTTCCAACCCACGAGCTGGCCCCCCGCAAGCGCACGTGTGCACGCCTTGCTATTCATTTAGAACTTTGATTTCTCTCAGGGAGTGTTGGTGTCCTGAGAGGACACATTTCTCATTTCATTTCATAAAGCTACTCCAAGGCATTTGCTTCTGTTTGATGTTACTGTAAGTGAAATTGTTTTCTTAATTTAAGTTTTGATGTTTTAATTGCTACTATATAAAATGCAATTGATCTCTATATATTGGTTTTTTTCTGTGTCCCAAAGCATTTCCAAACTGATTTATTAGTTCTAATAAATTTCCAAGTGTGGGCCTTAGGGTCAGGCTGTGCACGGGGATCACATCTTCTGTAAATAGAGATATTTCATTTCTTCTTGCTTTAGTCTGGTTGTCCATTCCTCCCTCCTCTTCCCTTTCTTTTTTCTTTCCTCTCTCCTTCCCACTCCCTCCCTACATCTTTCCCTCCATACCTCTTCCTTCCCCTTCTCTCCCTGCCTCTGTCCCTCTCTGCAGGATTAGGCACATCTGGTCCCACTGAGGCCAGACAAGGCCGCCCCTGGCTACATATGTGCCAGGGACCTGGGACCAGCCCGTGCATAGTCTTTGGTTGGTGGATCAGTCTCCGGAAGCACTCAGGAGTTCAAGTTTGTTGACACTTTTGATCTTCCTGTGGGCTTACCTTCTCCAGAGGGCCTTCAATCTTTCCACTAACTCTTCCATAGGGCTCCCACCTCCATCCAATGTTTGTCTGTGGATATCTGCATCTGTCTTGGTCAGCTGCTAGGTAGAGCCTCTCAGAGGACAGCTATGCGAGGCTTCTGTCTGCAAGCACAACACAGCATCATTAATAGTGTCAGGGATTGGTACCTGCTCATGGGATGGGTCTCAAAATGGAATAGCAGATCACTGGTCTGCTATTCCTTCATTCTCTGCTCCGTCGTTGTCCCTGCATTTCTTTTAGATAGGACCAATTTTGAGTCAAAAGTTTTGTAGGTGGGTTGGTATTCCAATCTCTCCACCGGGGGTCCTGACTGGCTACTGGAGGTAGACTCTTTGAGTTCCATATCCCCACTGTTGGGTGTTTTGGCTAAGGTCACCCGCCCTGACTCCTGGGAGCCTCCCTTATCCTAGGTCTCTGGGACTTCCTAGTGACTCCCCCACCTCCAGCCACCTCCCCCAGCAGCCACATATTCCTATTCACTCTCCTGGCCCTCTCTCCTCACACCTGACCTTGGCTCTCTTCTCGCCTTGACCTCCCCTCTCCACCCAGATCACTCCCTCCCGAAGGATTCAAGCATCCTCACTTGGGCCTTCCTTCTTGTTTAACTTCTTAGGGTCTGTGGAGTATATGATGAGTAGGCTGAACTTTTTGGCTAATGCCCACTTATCAATGAGTACATACCATGCATGTCCTTTTGGGTCTGGGTTACCTCAGTCAGGATGATATTTTCTAGTTCCATCCATTTGGAACTAGAAATGAGAAATTCATGGTGTTGCCTGAGAAATTCATGATGTCGCTGTTTTTTATAGCTGAATAGTATTCCACTGTGTAAATGTACCACATTTTCTGTGTCCATTCTTTGGTCGAGGGACATTTAGGTTGTTTCCAGTTTCTGGCATTCATGAATAAAGCTGCTATGAACACAGTGGAACACGTGTCCTTGTGGGATGGTGGAGCATCTTTGGGGTGTATGCCCAGGAGTAGTACAGCAAGGTCTTCAGGTAGAACTATTTCCAAATTTCTGAGGAACCCCTAGATTGATTTCCAGATTGGTTTTTACAAGTTTGCAATTCCATCAGCAATGGAGGAGTATTGCTCTTTCTCCACATCCTCACCAGCATGTGCTGTCACTTGAGTTTTTGATCTTAGTCATTCTGATTGATGTAAGATGGAGGTTTTTTTTGACTTACATTTCCCTGATAACTAAAGATGGTGAACATTTCTTTAAATGCTTCTTGGCCATTCAAGATTCCTGTTGAGAATTCTCTGTTTAGCTCTGTACCACATCTTTGATTGGGTTGGTCTTTTGGAGTCTGACTCCTGGAATATTTTACAGTTTGGATATCAGTCCTCTGTCAGGTGTAGGGTTGGTGAAGATCCTTTCCCAT
Source organism: Hylomyscus alleni (assembly GCA_019843855.1). Classification (NCBI taxonomy): domain Eukaryota; kingdom Metazoa; phylum Chordata; class Mammalia; order Rodentia; family Muridae; genus Hylomyscus; species Hylomyscus alleni. Next base: position 8,601 of record JADRCC010543638.1, read on the forward strand.
AGTGTAGACTGACATTTTGTCCTGTTGACAGTGTCCTTTGCCTTACAGAGCTTTTCAGTTTCATGAGGTCCCATTTATTCATTGTTGACCTTAGTGCCTGAGCCATTGGTGTTCTGTTCAGGAATTGTTCAGGAATTTTCCCCTGTGCCCATGCATTCAAGGTTGTTTCCCATTTTCTCTTCTATTAGATTCAGTGGGCTGGCTTTACCCTGAGGTCTTTGATCCATTTGGATTTGAGCATTGTGCACTCTGATACATATGAATCTGTTTTCATTCTCTACATGCGGATATCCAGTTAGAACAGCACCATTTGTTGAAGATGCTCTCCCTGTTCCATTGTATGGTTTGGGCTTCTTTGTTAAAAGTAAAGTAAGTGTCTGTAGGTGTGTGGATTTAATTTGGGGCCTTCAGTTTGATTCTATTGATCCACCTGTTTGTCTCTGTACCAACACCATGCAGTTTTTATTACTATTGCTCTGTGGTACCGCTTAGGTCAGGGTTCACGATACCCCCGGAAGTTCTTTTACTGTTCAGGATCACTGTGGCTATTGTGCATTTTTTGTTTTGTTTTGTTTTTCCATATGGGGTTGAGAATTGTTCTTTCAAGATCTGTGAAGAATTGTGTTGGGACTTTGACGGCGATTGCATTGAATCTGTTGATTGCTTTTGGTAAGAGGGCAATTTTTACTGTGTTAATCTTACTGATCCACGAGCAAGGGAGATCATTCCATCTTCTGATATCTTCCTCAGTTTCTTTCTTCAGAGACTTGAAGTTCTTGCCATACAGTTCTTTCACTTGCTTGGTTAGAGTTCCATCAAGGTATTTTACATTGTGTGTGGCTATCGTGAAGGGTGTTTTTTCCCTAACTTATTTCTCAGCCCGTTTACTGCTTGGGTAGAGGAGGGCTACTGATTTCTTTGAGTTAATTTTGTATCAGTCTCGTTTTTGAAGGTGTTTACACTTTTTTAATCCTAAAAAAGTATTGAGTTTTAATCAGTGGCTTTTTGTGTCTGTCAGCACCATGTGGATGAGCCCACTTGGTTTATTGATACAGCGTATTACATTAATAGGCTTGGGGGATGTTAAGATAATCTTCCTTGTGTGTGATATCAACATAGCTGGGGGTTCCTAATTATTCTGATATGAATCCCCTCTTGCCCTCCTCCTCCCTCCCCTCCTCCTCTCTTTCCTTTTCCTCTTCCTCATCGTCTCCCTTCCTCCTTCTCTCCCCCTCCCCCACTCTTCCTCTCTCTCTCCCCTCCTCTGTCTCTGCCCCTCATCTTTATCCCCCCTCTTTCTTCCCATCTTCTCTTCTCCTGCACCTTCTTTCTACAGCCCTGTAGATCAAACCCCGTGCTTCCCACAAAGCCAGCCAGTGCTCCAGCCCTGAGCTGTAACCCCCAGCCCTGGGTTATTTGTTGACACAACGTCAAGTAGGTGAGCAAATACGCTTGGTACAGTTTCTGTAGTTTCAATTCCTTTAAATGGAAGTGATGGTGGTCCATCCTGGGAAATGGTCCGTATGCTTTTGAGAACAATATCTACTCTGATGCTGTTGGGTGGGGTTCTGGGGTGTCAGTAGGTCCACACTGATGCGGTTCATTAGAGGTTCTGGGGTGTCAGTAGGCCTAACAAGTATATCGTGTTCAAGTGTTCAAGCCTTCTGCTGTCTGCTGACCCCCTTGCTGCACGTAGAGTATGAAGAGCATCCACTCCTTCAGTCAAACGCTCTAGCTCTCCTCTCAGTTATGCCGATGCTTTATTTGCATATTCTGCAGCTCAGTTATTGGTACACGTGTATTTACAATTCTTGCATCTTTCAGAGGGGTTCATCCTCTTATCAGTATCAAATGTTCCTCTTTATATCTGGCCCACTTTCTATCTGTATGTCTATCTGACATCAGCAAAGCTGTTGGAGCATCTGCCTGGCTAACAAACACTGCCTGGCTATCGCTGCCTGGCTAACACACACCCATTCCCGCCCTTTTCCTTATATGCTGTTTTGATTGCAGTTTGCGTCTTACTCAAGAGAAGAGCAGTTGACGGTGTTTTCATCCCATTGGAGAGTCACTGTCTTGGATTCAGCTGGCCTGT